>ML824138.1:45358-68145 GCA_009831015.1 Picea engelmannii | reverse complement strand
GATTTCTTTACTAAATTTAAATCTTTGATTTTGAGCTTGGGTGAATGTGGTATTGACAATTCTACATAAGAGAAACAACTTATTCTAACAATCTTGGCCAAGCTAGGACCAGAATATGTTGTATATGTCTTCAATTTCCATTCTGGCAAATGTCTTTTGGGAACAAATTGGAAAATGCCTATGCTGGCTCAGTTCATTGAGTCTCTCACACAAGAGCAGACAAAACTCATACATATGGGCCTCATGAAAGATCCCAAAGCACATTCACTGACCATGCATGATGGAAAAGGGTCATCCAATCAGAAATCGATGAAGAAACGAAAGGAGCTATTACATCCATAGTCAAAGAAGGAGGGATATTCCAAACCCTTCAAGGATTCTTCAGGTTCCAAAGATTCTTCAAATTCCAAAGGGAAGAAGAAGAATGGAAAGAAGTGCACATATTGCAATAAACTGAATCATGAAGAATCCACATGCATGAAGAAGTAGATCGACCTTATGACACAGGTACTTCAAAAGAATAACCTTGGAGACTTCATTCCTAAAGGAGCCAAGAAGAAGAAGGAAGAACACCATGCACCTAGAAAGGTAATCATCCTGCTCTGGTTGAAATTAATTCCTTATCTTATTCATGGATTATAGATTATGGTGCATCACATCATATGGCAGATAAAGAGGAATTTTTCTCTTCTTTGAGTCCATGCTCAAGACCCCCTATTCTCATGGGGGATGATACTCCAGTAGAAGTAGCAGGAGAAGGGAGAGTGGAACTCCACAATGGAAATTTTGAGAATGTTATACTTGTTCCAAATCTTTCTATGAATCTGCTCTCGGTTTATCAGATCACTCAAACAGGTAAAAGGTTTGAATTTACATCAGATTCAATTACTGTACTTGACATGCATGATAGTTCCATTATTGCAGTTGGTGAGTTAGATCACAAATCACGGTTGTATAAGTTCACTAAGTTTACTGACTATGACTCCTCCTTGCTACTTAAACATGCTAATGATAGTAGTAGAGTATGACATGAGATATTTGGTCATTTAAACTTTAGGTACATGCAACGAATTTCCAAGAAAGGAATGGTCAAAGGCTTTCCATACATTCAATTTTCTGAAGGGGTTTGTGAAGGATGCATTCTTGGCAAGCATCCTGAAGAGAAATTTGAAAAGGGGAAGGCAAGGAGAGCCTCCTCTTCCTTGGAGATTGTTCACAGTGATCTCATGGGTCCATTTCCACATCCGTCCATCAGCAAAGCAAGGTGTGTTCTTACATTTATTAATGATTACTCACGCTATACTTGGGTTTATTTTCTCAGACAAAAGTCTGAAGTTTTTGAGCATCTCAAAGACTTCAAAGCTCTAGTAGAGACACAAACAGGGAATAAAATCAAGATCCTTTGTACAGACAATGGAGGGGAGTATATCAACAAATCTGTTCAGAATCTTTGTCATGAAGTTGGTATCCAGTTGTAGAACACAGTTCCATACACTCCGCAATAGAATGGAGTTGCTGAAAGGAAGAACATGTCTCTCAAGGAGATGACTAGTTGCATGTTGCATGCAAGACCACTTCCATCCAAGATTTGGGCTAAGGCACTTAACTATGATACTTACATATAGAACAGATCACCACACATATATGTTGAGGATAGGACACCTTTTGAGGCTTGGACAAGTGACAAACCAGATTTCACACACTTCTGCATATTTGGATCTAGAGCATGGGCCCATATTCCTTATGAAAAGAGGAAACCCTTAGATCCACAGAGCACACCTTGCATCTTTTTGGGATACCCAGATGATGTGAAGGGGTAAAGATTGATTGATCCCTCTACAGACCGAATCATCATTGAGCGCATTGTTCAATTTGAGGAGAGTCCTTTGCATGCACCTCCAATGCAACATGTAGAGACTCTTGTGCTTCCATCAGTTCCAGACATCAAAGATGATGATTCCACACACTCAGATGCTACATATTCATACAAAGATTCAGAGTATTCTATACATGCAAATGAGCATGTAGTACAACCAAATGAGGAGACATTGTTGGAGCTTCAGCAAATGCCCAAGTGGGCATAGTCCACACTTCAGGCAACAGGCAGCCTTGCAGGGGATCCATTGGATTCGACGAGGACTTGATCTTAGCATTTAGATCCTTCTCATGTACTTTCATCTTCTGAACCAGCGATGCCCATGCGTTGTTATATGATTCAATTTTCTGATCCACATACCTACATTGAGGTTGTTGGCAATCCACTATGGGAAGCAGCCATGAAGGAGGAGCATGACTCTCTCCTAGAGAATCAGACTTGGGATCTGGTTCCACTTCCACCAGGGAGGAAACTTGTTAGATGCAAATGGGTCTACAAGACCAAGAGAGCAGCAGATGCTCAAGTGAGCAGGTACAAGGCTAGATTAGTTGCAAAAGGATTTTAGCAGATTCATGGGATAGATTATGATGAGACCTTTGCTCCTGTAGAAAAGATGGACTCCATTCGCTTGGCTCTAGCCATTGCAGCAGCCAAAGGATGGGAAGTTCACCAGATGGATGTGAAGAATGATTTTCTTCATGGTGATGTTTCATAGGAGATCTGCATGGAGTAGCCACAAGGGTTCATTCAAAACTCATCTTTAGTATGAAGATTGAAGAAGTCTCTCTATGGCCTCAAGCAGGCACCTAAAGCATGGTGTGCAAAGATGGATTCTTACTTACTTTCACATGATTTTGTTAGATGTAAATCCGATTCCAATGTTTACATGTTAAGGACTACTGACTCTGTGATGATATTAGTTCTTTATGTTGATGATCTTTTGATCACTGGTAGCTCTGCTTCAACCATTTCTTTGGTCAAAGATATTTTGCATGATAGGTTCTCTATGACAAACATGGGTCCACTACACTTTTTTCTTGGTCTTGAGATCAATCAGGATGCTTTCAACATCAAAATTTCCCAAGCTAAGTATGTCAAGGATATTTTGTATAGATTCCACTTGACAGACTGTAATTTTTCACCTACACCCTTCTTATCTGGGATCAAACTTGAGGATGGCAGGGATACACCATTAGTGGACAACACTTTGTATTGAAATTTAGTGAGGAGTCTTATGTATCTCACCCACACCTGTCTAGATATCCCATATGCAGTAGGAGCAGTTTCTAGATACATGCAAGAACCCCATGATCTTCACTAGAAGGCTTTCAAGCGCATCCTCAGATATGTTCAAGGCACTATGAGTTATGGGATTCACTATGCAACTGGTTGTGCATTAGATCTCATAGGCTTCACAGATTCAGATTGGGCTAGTGATAGCATAGATCGCAAGTCCAGGTATGGGTAGACTCTCAATTTGGGGTCAGGTCCAATTTGTTTGTCAAGTAAGAAGAAATCATCCATTGCTTTATCTTCCGCAGAGGCCGAGTACAAAGGATTAGTCAATTGTGTCATTCAAATACTTTGGCTTCAACACTTCCTTATCGAGCTTGGCATCCAGTTCATTATCTGACTATCATATGGTGTGATAATCAGAGTACACTTAGATTTTGAAGAGATCCAGTACAGCGACAACGAACCAAACACATTGAGGTCCACATGCATTTCATCAGAGATTTATTACATGACATGATCATTGATTTTCAGTTATATCCTTCCTCTAAAAATTATGCTGATATATTCACCAAGACATTCACTGAGAAGAAGTTTTAGACTTTGCGGGATTGTCTTGCAGTGAAGAACACAGTTTCCTAGAAACAACCTTTTCTTTTTTTGATACATTGTCTTTTGAGGGGGGGGTTTGTTCCCACATGGTTTTCCCTCTTTCCTCATTTTTATATAGTGTTCATTAGTTACATTGTACATGAGTACCTAAAATGGCCTAGTAGCCGAGACTCATTTTTTACTCCATAGTGATGTTCAAGGGGGGTGTTGGAGAAATTTCTATTTTCGGCACACTAGTTCAGTGGGAGTAGCACTAGTTCAGTGGGAGTTAATTGACTAGTTCTATTTTAGACTTTCTAATCTTAGACCATCACTATTATGCATGCATTCCTAATTATAGGATGTCATTGCCTATATGAGTGAAGATCATTCACTCATTGATTATATTATAATATGCAATGATTCTCATTCTTCATTGTGTATATCTCTTCCTTTTCTAGATACACTTTTGAGGGAGAGATTCATGATTGAGGATTCCAAGCATGTATTCAAGCATGGATATATTCATTATCGATTTGAGAATGTGTACTTGTTGTAGACTTGTATAGTTTTACATGAAGATAGAGTAGAGTAGTGAACATGTTTGATTCTTCTTGAGAAGCCGGAATATGTGGTGATCAGTTGCAGCAGATTTGAAGAATCTCTCAGAATAGTGAAGTGGCAGATTAGTCAGCATAATGTGCAGTTTAGTAGGAGATTCATGGACAGTTTTGTGACATATGGACAAAGATGAAATCATGAGATATTTGGCAAGTCTAGTAGAATATACTTGACATGAACCATAGAAGATACATGATAATGAATGAAAGCATGATCTCAAGAGGGATTACAAAAATACTAGTAGGCATTATCATCAAGAGGAATGTTTAGTAAAGAATAAGACTAAAAAAAGAAGCATATTGACAAGTGGAACCAGCTAGTCACAGGAAGGTAAACCATGAGAGGAATAACAAGACAGAGGGAGAGAAACTATCGCGATATGTTATACTATCAAGGGAGGATTGTTGAATGATTATGTCATTGATTTCAACTCAAACATGAATACTTCAAGACTAGTGATGAAGGAACCTTGACATGAACGCTTTTAATATACGTCAGTGTATTACAGTAATAGGATGTACCAATGGACAAGAGGCCCCATAAGAGAGGAAAGGAAGAATACAAATGAATCCCCACATTGATCTACATGGCATCTTCCAAAGAATAAAGGGGTACAGAGATTATCAAAAGAAGGTATATTGTCAGGGGGAGTTACCCTTTTCCATTAATGTTAAAGGGCGAGAGAAAAATTAGAATCATGAAGACAGTGGGATAGATGGTCACAGGAGGAGTATGAGGGTTTCCATTGATGCAAAAGGGTGGTATTGTTGAAAAAATGGTTTTAATTTATTTCAACCCTAGAAGAATCCTTGAAGCAAGTTTGGAAGCTTCTAGAAGTGATGGGTGTATTTGAAGAAGTCTCCAAAGTGGTCCCCTTATGGCGTAGCTTTAAGCATGGCCTTCATGGGAAGATGATTTGAATAAGTATACAATAATATATGGAAATATGGTTAAGTTTTGAGTGGTTAATAAGCCCCATAGGTTTATTCATGAAGCCCGAAGTTGATTGCATAAAAAAAGTATGAAGGACATTGCAAATTCATACAAAATATCCATTGATTGATAGTCCTCGTCAAGTTGTCTCCAACGGTAGGTGGCACACCAAGTGGTTATTCGCGATTGAGAAGTTATGCCCTCTTAAAGATGAAGCCCAAAGTATGGTCAATAATCCTTAGATCTAAGTTCAAGAAGTTTTAAGTTGTCCCTAAAGTCAAGTAAAGGAGAAAAAGTTGTTGCAAACAAGAAGTTAGAAGTCATCTCAAGGTTAAGTAAATAAGGTGTTTGAAAAAGTTTAAATACACATTAAGAACCTCTCATTTTCATCATTCAATATTGTGGTCTCTTAGCACAATATTGGCAGTGAATTTCAGTGGGAAGATAAAGTGAAGAAGGATGAAATTCCAAGGAAAGATGAAGTCTTGTAATGATGTCTTCTAAGGTATATTTGTTAAAGGTAACCTTACCATTTTCACTATAAATTGTTTTATATAATGACTTAGATAGAGAAACTTGGATACTATTGAGAATACATATCAAGGTACATGTGGTACAAATTTTAGCTTCTATGTCATTGTACTTTTGAAGATACACTCTGTGGAAGATAGGGTTTTTGACTAGTCCTATAACAGGTCTCAAATAGGTGTTCCAAGTAAAACAGACATAAATTCTTCATAAAGGATCAAAATTCTCTGAGAAAATTGCATTGGAAAGAGTATAGTCTGTAGTATTTTTTCTATGATTTTTCGAATCAGATATCAAATATTTAGCGTCTGGCATGTTGTACAAGTTCGCTCTCTAGAATAGGCTAGAATTCAGGAAGTTCTGCCATATTCTCTATATCTCCTTCTCAGTGATGAGCCAGGGAGTGAAAATTGGAGGAATTTCAGAGAAGATATCCAAGAATATTGGGTACAAGTTTCAGACCTTGATTCATTACAGGTGTAGATTTATACTTGTTGGAATTTAGGGTTTGTGACTAATCCAAAAACTAGTTCCAAATAGGTGTTCAAGATAAATTTAAGAAGTGATGTTGGGGTTTATATGTGGACCTAGGATATTTATGTGGACCCAATTTCTAAGTGGACTCAGGTTGATGATGTTGATATATTAGTTATGGTGTATCTAGTTTTGAGAATGTTGATATATTAGTTGTGGTGGATCTAATTTTGATGATGATGATGTATCAATATCGGTGAAAGTAAGAGTGAAAGGTTGAGTCTGGTTTGATGATGATGATGTATCAGTATCAGTGACAGTTACAGTGACCATTTGAGTCTAGTTTTGATGATGATGATGATGTATCAGTATTAGTGACAGTTACAGTGACAGGTTGAGTTTGGTTTTGATGATGATGATATATCAATGACAACAGTAGTGACAGGTTGAGTCTCGAACTTATATTCTAGGAAGGAAGGAAAGGGAAGGTATTTGAAGCCTCCTTCTAGTTGGAGTCGGAAAATCTAGGGAGTCATAGATTCCTTCAAGTTGGACCCTGTAAATCAAGGGGTTGGATCCTCCTTCCAGTTGGAGCTATAGAATTTGAGGAGTTGTAGCTTCCTTCAGGTTGGATCCTATAAATCAAGGGGTTGGTGCTAGATAATTTTGGAATTTGGTGTTTTCGGTGATTGTAATCTTGAAGATGTATATTAAAAACCATTATGTGGTTTTCTCCCCTTTGGGTTTCCACATAAAATTTTGGTGTATTGTGTATCTATGGTTGTATTTTTTTGATATATTGAATGTAACATGATCTCTAATGCATAAGTGATAAATGTTTGATAATGTAATGTTTACAAGTAGTGATTGAAAATGGTAAAAAGTTCTCAATAATGATTCACTCCCCACTCTCAATATTGGTGAATATTCCAACACCAGTGTAGGTAGAATCCTATTGTGTGTCAGTTTTGAGGAGTTCTAAAGGACACACCACGTTGTAAAGGATATATTACCTAGAACAAGGTGTCCAATGAGATGCCCTTCTATGAAACATCAGGAAATATATGTCTCGATGTGTTTCATTATACATTTTCAGTGTATTGGATTACAATGGTTGCACTGCTACGTTAAATTTTTTAAATCATTATTTTAGTGGTGCCTTTAGTTGAGTGAAGTACAACAGTGCATAATGTTAAACAACATCGGAGTGATTTATTCGATGTGTATATGTTTTTATAAGATATGGCGATGTGTTTGAATATTTATGGGTCGATGCATTATTTTTCCCATACGTCTCGGTGTTGTTGGATAGAATTGGGGAACCGCTAGGTTAAATTCTATATATCATTAAGCTAGAGGTGCATTTATGAAGTAAAATGTGTCAGTGTGAGTCTAAGAACATTGTGCCTCATTTTCGGGGAATTTCAACAGATGCGCAACTTTATTTCTTATAATTCATCACAATGCACTTGAAAAAACTACACCGGGACATACATGTATTCGATGCCCCAGAGACAGTGCTCACTGGGTATTTAACATAGTAAACACCGCTTTGGGTCGAGTCGAACCATTCAGGTACACCATGCAAAATTGGAAAAAAAAAATTGAAAAAACTTGCAAACTTCAAACTAAATTGTAATTTTTAATTGATGAAAATGCATATAGGAAGGCAATAAATAATTTTCCTAATATCTTATGTCCTAAGGAGGCATGGTTGCACCATTGATATGAAATGAAAATTTGTGGTAATTTCAAAAATTTGGAAATGTGTGGAATCCAACAATGGAGCTATCCAAGTCAGTGTAGAGCACCTGAAACAAGGCATATTAGGACAAATTGTTGGTTGTCGAGCCTGATTATCTTCCTGATTCAAAATCCTGAATCCTGTAGACATGTTAACAAAGGGAGTAACCAGGGAGAAAATGATTTATTTCTCAGTTTCAGTTGGTCTTCAAGCATGAAGGTGAAGATGAGAAATTTTCCAAATCCAAGAAGGTTCATAGTCCAGCAAATACAATAGCGGTGGATTTGTTGAGATCAGTATCCAAGTGGGAGATTGTTGGTTGTGGAGCCCGATTATCTTCTTGATTCAAAGGTATTTGTTTCTAGTCATGTTTATACCCCATCAATACCTTACACCCCAAAAGAATGTACACTCATCCATGTAGGGGAGTGCAGAGGGGGGTTACTCCCCTACGGGGTCCGGGGGGGGCTATCCCAAATCAAGACTTGGAAATATAGAGTGTTGGAATTGTGGGAAGAAAGGACATATGAAGAAAGAATACAGAGCTCCAAAGAAACAAAGAGATGGACATCGGGATAAAAATCAGGAATCAAATGTAACAAGTGATGTGTTACAAGATGCTTTGATTCTTTTTGTAGATAATATTTATGAGTCTTGGGTGGTATATTCAGGGGATTGATTTCATGCCACACCCCATAGGAAACATTTTCTAGATTATGTTCAAGGTGATTTTGGACAGGTTCATTTGGGTGATGATTCACCATGAAAAATTGTTGGAATGGGAAAGGAAAAAATAAAGAAAATCAATGGAAACCAATGGTTGTTGAAAGAGGTAAGAAATGTTCCAGATCTAAGGAAAAATATAGTTTCAACAGGACAGTTGGCAAGTGAAGGTTGTATATCCATATTTACATATTATGTGTGGAAGGTCACGACTCACCAAAGGATCATTGGTAATAGCAAAAGGAGAGAAGGTAGGTACATTGTATTAATGTACTAGTAATACTGACTCTTCTATCTCTTTAGATTCTACAGAAGTGGATACAACATTGTGGCATCATAGGCTTGGACACATGATTGAGAAAGGGATGCAGATACTTCACAAAAGAAATTTTTTGCCAGATCTTAAACAAATTGATTTGGACTTCTGTGAGCATTGTGTTTATGGAAAACAGAAGAGAGTCAGATTTCTCAGAGTCGGAAAAGAAAAGAAGAGTGAAAGGTTAGATCTTGTGCATACAGATGTATGGGGACCAACTCAGGTATCATATCTTGGTGCCTCTCATTATTATGTTACTTTTATTGATGATGCAACTAGAAAAACTTGGGTTTATTGGATTCGACAAAAATATGATGTTTTTGATACTTTTAAGAAATGGAAAGCTTTGGTTGAGAATGAGACAGGAAAAAGGTTGAAGTGTCTCGGATCAGATAATGGCAGTGAATATTGTAGCAAGGAGTTTGATGATTACTGTTCATACCATGGGATTCATAGAGAGAAGACATTTCCAAGAACACCAGAAGAAAATGTTGTTTCAGAAAGGATGAACAGAACAATCATGGAGCGTGCAAGGAGTATGAGATTGCATGATGGTTTTCCCTTATAGTTTTGGGTAGATGTTGTAGATACTATTGTTTACTTAATAAACAGAGGACCTTCAATCTCTTTGGATGGTAGAATTCTAGAGGAGGCATGGACAGGTAAAAAGGTAAACTATTCTTTTTTGAAGACTTTTGGTTGTGAAGCATTTGTCCATATTGATAAAATAAAATAAAACAAAGATTGAGGAAAAATCCAAGAAGTGTACCTTTATTGGACACAGTGTTAATGATTTTGGTTATCTCTTATGGGATTATGAAAATAAAAATATCATTAGGAGTATAGATGTCATATTCAGTGAGAAGGTCATGTACAAAGATCAGTTGCAGGGAAAGAAACAGGAAAAAGTAAAACCAGAATACACAGTGCTTGATGAGATCACTAAAAAAGAAATTCCAAAGAAACCAAAAAATCAAAATGTACAACAACTGGAGAAACAGGTACCTCAAACTCTTGCAAGTGTTGTTAGAATATCTACCAAGTTAAGTAGACCCCCTGAACGATACTCTCCATCATTGTATTATTTATTGTTGACTGATTTTGGTGAACCAAAATGTTATGAAGAGGCAATGCAGGTAGACACCAAAAAGAAGTGGGAGAAATGCATTAAAGAGGAAATGGATTCCTTGGTAAATAACCATACTTGGGACTTGGTTCAGTTGCTTGCAGGAAAAAGAGAATTGCAAAATAAATGGGTTTACAAGTTGAAGGAAGAATATGGAGGAAAAAAGCAATACAAGGCTAGACTTGTTGTAAAGGGGTTTGCACAAAAGAAAGGTATAGATTTTGATGAAATATTTTCTCTTTTTGTTAAAATGACTTCAATTATGACTATTTTAAGTCTTGTGGAAGTAGAATAATTGCATCTTGAATATTTAGATGTAAAAACAACTTTTCGCCATGGGGATTTGGAGGAAGAGATTTATATGTAGCATCCAGAGGGGTATAAGGTCAAAGGGAAGGAGAATTTGGTATGTGAGTTGAAGAAGAGTTGTATGGCCTAAAGCAAGCTCCAAGGTAGTGGTATTTGAATTTTGACAGGTTTATGACAGAACAAGGTTATAAAAGATGTCATTCGGATCACTATGCTTATTTTTTTAATCTAGAAAATGGAAGCTATATTATCTTGCTATTGTATGTAGATGACATGTTTATTGCAGGGTCTAATATGCATGATATAAATGTGCTCAAGAAGAGATTAGCTAATTCATTTGCGATGAAGGATTTAGGTGTTGCAAAGAAAATCCTTGGTATGAGAATAACAAGAGATGGGAAAAATCGCAAATTGACATTCTGTCAGGGTGAGTACATAGAGAAGGTGGTGGAGAGGTTTAGAATGCAGAATGCAAAACTAGTTAGTACACCTTTGGCCAGCCATTTCAAATTAACTAAGTAAATATGTCGCAAGACATAGGAGGAGATATAATACATGTCCAGGGTCCCTTATTCATCAGCAGTTGGTAGCTTGATGTATGTGATGGTTTGCACAAGACCAGATATTGCACGTGCAATGGGAGTTGTGAGCAGGTATATGAACAATCCAGGTAAAGAACATTGGGAGGCAATAAAGTGGATTCTCAGTTATTTGAGAGGTACTTCTACTCATGCATTATGTTTTGGAGGATCAAACACTTTTCTACATGGATATGTTGATTTGGATATGGTAGGTGATAAAGATAGCAGGAGGAGCACCACACGGTATGTTTTTACTATAGGTGGAACAACAATAAGTTGGATTTATAAACTACAAAAGGTTGTTGCACTTTCAACAACAAAAGCAAAGTATATTGTTGCTACAGAGGCTAGTAAAGAAATGATTTGGTTACAGAGGTTTATGGAGGAATTGGGAAAGAAGCAGGAGAATATTAGGTTGTACTATGACAGTGAGAGTGTCATTCATCTTGCAAAGAACTCAATATTCCATTCGATGAATAATCATATACAGTCGAGGTACCATTTCATAGGATTTGTCTTGGAAGATGGACATTTCAAGTTGGAAAAGATACACACTAGCTAGAATCATGCAGACATGTTAACAAAGGGAGTAACCAGGGAGAAACTGAGTTTTTGCTCAGTTTCAATTGATCTTGAAGCATGAAGGTGAAGATGAAAAATTTTCTAGGTCCAAGAAGGTTCATAGTCTAGAAGATACAACATCAGTGGAGTTGTTGAGATAAGTCTCCAAGTGGGAGATTGTTGGTTGTGGAGCCTAATTATATTTCTGATTCAGAGGTCTTTGTTTCCAGCCATGATTATACCCCATGAAGACCTTACACCCTAGAATAATGTACACTCATCCACGCGGGGGATTAAATTTGGGGGTTACCCCCCTGCGGGGTACGGGGGGGCTATCCCCCTAGCTGGAGGGTCTGTGGGAAAGTAGGACCTGGATGGGGGTTTGAGGGAGAGTGTTCCATGATGGGGGTTCAGTGGTGAAGCCCCCGAAGGAAAAATTTCCTTGTAAATGTATATTTTAATTCCATTGTAAATCTGGACCATTCATTACAAGGTCTCATATCTAACGATAGAAGTGATGTTACGATTTTTTTTCCCTAGAAGGCAACCCTCTTTTATGAGGGAAATGTATTACGCCTATGTATCATAGAGAATATTGTATTCTGAGAGAGGATATTATGAGAGAACAAAGAGGAAGCTACAATGGGTTTGTTGTAGGTTGTATCCCTTCATTTGTTAGATAATAATAAAGGAATGACCTCAAAAATTCTCTAGTGGACGTAGCCCACACTAGGTGAACCACATATATTTGTGTCTCTATTGTATTGTGTATATTGTGTGTTTTATTTCCTCATTTGTTTTATTTAATTTCTCTTTGATGTTGTTTTTTTAACAACTGGTATCAGAGCGAAAGGTAACTCATAGGAAAATAGGGTTCTTGGTTCGAGTGGGAGCAATGGCAGAAGATGGAAAATTTAGGGTCGAGAAATTTAACGGCCAAAACTACCAATTATGGAAGATGCAGATGGAAGATTATTTATATCAGAAGGATCTATTCCTACCATTGGGTGGAATAGAAAAGAATTCAACGGCTATGAAGGATGAAGAATGGGATATTCTTGACAAAAAGGCTCCAGGAACGATAAGGCTGAGCCTGGCAGCATCAGTGGCTTTCAATATTTTGAAAGAAAAGACAACGAAGGATTTGATGGACGCATTAGCTAAATTGTATGAAAAACCCTCCGAGTCCAATAAGGTATTTCTAATAAAGAGATTATTTAATATGAAGATGTCAGAAGGTGGGTCTACTATAGATCATTTAAATGAATTTAATATGGTTACTAATCAACTAAGTTCTGTAAAAGTGGACTTTGATGATGAGGTTAGGGCTCTTCTATTCTTGTGCTCATTTCTAGAAAGCTGGAACGTCTTAGTCATGGATGTAAGTAACTCTGTGTCTGGTTCAAATACTTTAAAATTTGATGTTGTTTTTGTTATTATCCTTAGAGAGCAAATGTGACGAAAAAGCACAGGTGAGACATCAGGTAATGCGTTGAACATGGAGAATGGGGGAAGACAAAAGGATAGAGGAAAGGGCCCAAGGAACTGTGGGAATTCTAGAAAGAGTAGATCCAAATCCAAACTTGGAAAGATAGAGTGTTGGAATTGTGGGAAGAAAGGACATCTGAAGAAACATTGCAGAGCTCCAAAGAAACAAAGAGAAGGACAGCAGGACAAAAATTAGGAAGCAAATGTAACAGGTGATGTGTTACAAGATGCTTTGATTCTTTTTGTAGATAATATTTTTGAGTCTTGGGTGGTAGATTCTGGGGCTTCATTTCATGCTACACCCCATAGGAAACATTTTCTAGACTATGTTCAAGGTGATTTTGGACAAGTTCATTTGGGTGATGATGCACCATGCAAAATTATTGGAATGGAAAAGGTAAAAATAAAACAAAGAAATGGAAACCAATGGTTGTTGAAAGAGGTAAAACATGTTCCAGATATAAGGAAAAATCCAATTTCAAGAGGACAGTTGGCAAGTGAAGGTTGTATATCCATATTTACAGGCAAGTTGTGGAAGGTCACCAAAGGATCATTGGTAATAGCAAAAGGAGAGAAGGTAGGTACATTGTATTTATGTACTAGTAATACTGACTCTTATATCTCTTTAACTTCTACAGGAGTGGATACATCAATGTGGAATCATAGGCTTGGACACATGAGTGAGAAGGGGATGCAGATACTTCACAAAATAAATTTGTTGCCAAATCTTAAACAAATTGATTTGGACATCTGTGAGCATTATGTTTATGGAAAACAGAAGAGAGTCAGATTTATCAGAGTCGGAAAAGAAAAGAAAAGTTAAAGGTTAGATATTGTGCATACAGATGTATGGGGACTAGCTCATATATCATCTCTTGGTGGATCTCATTATTATGTTACTTTTATTGATGTTTCAACTAAAAAAACTTGGGTTTATTGCATTCGAAAAAAATATGATGTTTTTGATAATTTTAAGAAATGGAAAGCTTTGGTTGAGAATGAGACAGGAAAAATGTTGAAGTGTTTCAGATCAGATAATGGAGATGAATATTGCAGCAAGGAGTTTGGTGATTATTTTTCATACCATGGGATTCGTAGAGAGAAGACGGTTCCAAGAACACCACAAGAAAATTGTGTTTCAGAATGGATGAACACGACAATCATGGTGTGCAAGGAGTATGAGATTGCATGTTGGTTTGCCCTTACAGTTCTGGGAAGATGTTGTAGATATTGTTGTTTACTTTATAAACAGAGGACCTTCAAGCTCTTTGGATGGTATAATTCCATAGGAGGCATGGAAAGGTAAAAAGGTAAACTATTCTTTTTTGAAGACTTTCGGTTATGAAGCATTTGTCCATATTGATAAAGAAAAAAGAGCAAATCTTGAGGCAACATCCAAGAAGTGTACATTTATTGGATACAATGTTAATGATTTTGTTTATCGCTTATGGGATTATGAAAATAACAAAATTATTAGGAGTAGGGATTTCATATTCAATGAGAACTTAATGTACAAAGATCAGTTGCAAGGAAAGAAACAGAAAAAAGAAAAACTAGAAGACACAGTGCTTGATGAGATCACTGAAAAAGAAATTCCAAAGGAACCATAAAATCAAAGAGTACAACAACAGGAGAAAAAGGTACCTCAAACTCTTGCAAGTGTTTTTAGAAGATCTACCAGGTTAAGTAGATCCCCTGAACGATACTCCTTCATTATATTATTTATTGTTGACTGATTCTGGTGAACTAGATTTGTTATGAAGAGGCAATGCAGGTAGACACCAAAAAGAAGTGGGAGCAAGGCATGAAAGAGGAAATGTATTCCTTGGTAAATAACCATACTTGGGACTTGCTTCAGTTTCATGTAGGAAAAAGAGCATTGAAGAATAAATGGGTTTACAAGTTGAAGGAAGAAGATGGAGGGAAAAAATGGTACAAGGCTTGACATTTTGTAAATGGGTTTGCACAAAAGAAAGGTATATATTTTGATGAAACATTTTCTCTTATTTTTAAAATGACTTCAATTAGGACTATTTTAAGTCTTTTGGTAGTAAACGATTTGCATCTTGAACAATTAGATGTAAAAATATATTTTCTCCATGGGGATTTGGAGGAAGATATTTATATGTAGCAGCCATAGGGGTATGAGGTCAAAGGGAAGGAGAATTTGGTATGTAGGTTGAAGAAGATTTTGTATGGCCTAAAGCAAGGTCCAAGGCAGTGGTACTTTAAGTTTGACAGGTTTATGATAGAACAAGGTTATAGTAGATGTCATTCTAATCACTGTGTTTATTTTAAAAAGATAGAAAATGGAAGATATGTTATCTTGCTATTGTATGTAGATGACATGCTTGTTGTAGGGTCTAATATGTAAGATATAAATGTGCTCAATAATAAATTACCTAGTTCATTTGTGATAAAGTATTTGGGTGCTGCAAAGAAAATCCTTGGTATCAGAATAACGAGAGACAGGAAAAATCACAAATTGACATTGTCTTAGGGTGAGTACATAGAGAAGGTGGTGGAGAGGTTTAGAATGCAGAATGAAAAAACAATTAGTACACCTTTGGCCAGCCATTTCAAATTAACTAAGGAAATGTGTCCCAAGACATAGGAGGAGATAGAACACATGTCCAAGGTCGTTTATTCATCAGCAGTTGGCAGTTTGATGTATGCGATGGTTTGCACAAGACTAGATATTGCACATGCAGTGGGAGTTGTGAGAAGGTATATGAACAATCCAAGTAAAGAACATTGGGAGGCAGTAAAATGGATTCTCAGGTATTTGAGAGGTACTACTACTCATGCATTATGTTTTGGAGGTTCAAACAATTTTCTACATGGATATGTTGATTCAGATATGGCAGGTGATAAAGATAGCAAGAGGAGCACCACAGGGTATGTTTTTACTATAGGTGGAACAAAAGTAAGTTGGATTTCGAAACTACAAAAGGTTGTTTCACTTTCAACAACAGAAGCATAGTATGTTGTTGCTACAGAGGCTAATAAAGAAATGATTTGGTTACATAGGTTTATGGAGGAATTCGGAAAGAAGTAAGAGAATAGCAAGTTGTACTGTGACAGTGAGAGTTCCATTCATCTTGTAAATAACTCAGTCTTCCATTCGAATACTAATCATATACAATTGAGGTACCATTTCATACGATCTGTCTTGAAAGATGGACATTTAAAGTTGGAAAGATACACACTAGCCAGAATCCTGCAAAGATGTTAACAAAGGAAGTAGCCAGGGAGAAATTGAGTTCTTGCTCAGTTTCAGTTGGTCTTCAAGCATGAAGGTGAAGATGAGAAATCTTCTATCTCCAAGAAGGTTCATATTCCAGCAGATACAACAGCGGTGGATTTTTTGAGATTAGTCTCCAATTGGGAGATTGTTGGTTGTGGAGCCTGATTATCTTCTTGATTCATAGGTATTTGTTTTCAATCGTGTTTATACCCCATGAAAACCTTACACCCCAGAATAATATACACTCATCCACGTGGGGGAGTGCAATGGGGGGTTACTACCCCTTGTGGGGTCCGGGGGCAAGCGGGCCCTCGATGGGGGTTAAGGGGCGAAGCCCCCAAAGGAAAAATTGTCTTGTAAATGTATATTGTAATTTCATTGTAAATCTAGACCATTCATTATAAGGTTGCATATCTAACGATATAAGTGATGTTAGAGTTTTTTTCCCTAAAAGGAAACCCTTTTTTATTATGGAAATGTATTTCGAATATGTATCATAGAAAATATTGTATTCTGAGAGAGGATACTGTGAGATAAATAAGAGGAAGTTACAGTAGGTTTGTTGTAGGTTTTATCCCTTCATTTTTTGGATAATAATAAAGGAAGGACCTGAAAATTTCTTTGGTGGACGTAGCCCACACTGGGTGAACCAAATATATTTGTGTCTCTATTGTATTGTGTATCTTTTGTGTTTTATTTCTGCATTTGTTTTATTTTATTGCTCTGTGATCCTGTTTTTTCTAACAATTGGTATCAGAGTGAAAAATAACTTGCAGGAAAAGAGGGTACCTGGTTCGAGTGGGAGAAATGGTGGAAGATGGAAAGTTTAAGGTCGAGAAATTTAACGGCCAAAACTACCAATTATGGAAGATGCAGATGGAATATTATTTTTATCAAAAGGATCCATTCCTACCATTGGGTGGAATAGAAAAGAATTTGACAACTATGAAGAACGAAGAATGGGATATTCTTGACAGAAAGGTTCTAGGAACAATACAACTAAGTCTGGCAGCGTCGGTGGCTTTCAATATTTCGAAAGAAAAGACAACGAAGGATTTGATGGACACATTGTCTAAATTGTATGAAAAACCCTCGGCGTCCAATAAGGTATTTCTAATGAAGAGATTATTTAAAATGAAGATGTTAAAAGGTGGGTCTGTTGCAGATAATTTAAATAAATTTAATACGGTTAATAATCAACTAAGTTATGTAAAAGTGGACTTTGATGATGAGGTCAGGGCTCTTCTAATATTGTGCTCATTGCCAGAAAGATGCAACGGCTTGGTCATTGTTGTAAGTAACTCTCTCTCTGGTTCAAATGCCTTAAAATTTGATGATGATGTTGTTGTTATCCTTAGAGCGGAAATGCAACAGAAAATCATGGGTGAGACATCAAGTAATGCGTTGAACATGGAGAACAGGGGAAGACAAAAGGATAGAGGAAAGGTCCCAGGGAGCCGCTGGAATTATAGGAAGGGAAAATCCAAATACATATTTCAAAAGATAGAGTGATGGAATTGTGGGAAGAAAGGACATCTAAAGAAATATTGCAGAGCTCCAAAGAAACAAAGCGATGGACAGTAGGAGAAAAATGAGGAAGCAAATGTAACAGGTGATGTGTTACAAGATGCTTTGATTCTTTATGTAGATAATATTTTTGAGTCTTGGGTGGTAGATTCAGGGGATTCATTTCATGATACACCCCATAGGAAACATTTTCTATATTATGTTCAAGGTGATTTTGGACAGGTTCATCTGGGTGATGATGCACCATGCAAAATTGTTGGAATGGGAAAGGTAAAAATAAATCAAAGCAATGGAAACCAATGGTTGTTGAAAGAGGTAAGACATGTTCCAGATCTAAGGAAAAATCTAATTTCAAGAGGACAGTTGGAAAGTGAAGGATGTATATCCATATTTACAGATAAGGTGTGGAAGGTCACCAAAGGATCATTGGTAATAGAAAAATGAGAGAAGGTAAGTACATTGTATTTATGTACTGATAATACTGACTCTTCTATCTATTTAACTTCTACAGGAGTGGATACATCAATGTGGCATCATAGGCCTGGACACATGAGTGAGAAGGGGATGCAGATACTTCACAAAAGAATTTTTTTTTCCAGATCTTAAACATATTGATTTGGACATCTGTGAGCATTGTGTTTATGGAAAACAGAAGAGACTCATATTTCTCAAAGTCAGAAAAGAAAAGAAAAGTGAAAGGTTAGAGATTTTGCATACAGATGTATGGGGACCAACTCATGTATCATATCTTGGTGGCTCTCGTTATTATGTTACTTTTATTGATGATGCAACTAGAAAAATATGGGTTTATTGCATTCGACAAAAATATGATGTTTTTTAGACTTTTAAGAAATGGAAATCTTTGGATGAGAATGAGACAGGAAAAAGGTTGAAGTGTCTCAGATCAGATAATGGAGGTGAATATTGCAGCAAGGAGTTTGATGATTATTGTTCATACCATGGGATTCGTAGAGAAAAGACAGTTCCAAGAACACCACAAGAAAATTGTGTTTCAGAATGGATGAACATGACAATCATGGAGTGTGCAAGGAGTATGAGATTGCATGTTGGTTTTCCCTTACAGTTCTGGGAAGATGTTTTAGATACTGTTGTTTACTTAATAAACATAGGACCTTCAAGCTCTTTGGATGGTAGAATTCTAGAGGAGGCATGGATAGGTAAAAAGGTAAACTATTCTTTTTTGAAGACTTTCAGTTGTGAAGCATTTGTCCATATTGATAAAGAAAATAGAACAAATATTCAAGAAAAAACCAAGAAGTGTACCTTTATTGGATACGGTCTTAATGATTTTGGTTATCGCTTATGGGATTATGAAAATAACAAAATCATTAGGAGTAGGGATTTCATATTCAATGATAACGTCATGTACAAAGATCGGTTGCAGGGAAAGAAATAGGAAAAAGAAAAATCAGAAGACACAGTGCTTGATGTGATCACTGAAAACGAAATTCCAAAGGAACCAAAAAATCAAAATGTACAACAACAGGAGAAACAGGTACCTCAAACTCTTGCAAGTGATGTTAGAATATCTACCAGGTTAAGTATACCCCCTGAACGATACTCTCCTTCATTGTATTATTTCTTGTTGATTGATTCTGGTGAACCAGAATGTTATGAAGAAGAATGCAGGTAGACACCAAAACAAAGTGAGAGCAAGGCATGAAAGAGGAAATGGATTCCTTGGTAAATAACCATAATTGGGACTTGGTTCAGTTTCCTGCAGGAAAAAGAGCATTGAAGAATAAATGGGTTTACAAGTTGAAGGAAGAAGATGGAGGAAAAAAGTGGTACAAGCCTGGACTTGTTGTAAATCGGTTTGCACAAAAGAAAGGTATAGATTTTGATGAAATATTTTTTCGTCTTGTTAAAATGACTTCAACTAGGAATATTTTAAGTCTTTTGGTAGTAAACGATTTGCATCTTGAACAACTTGATGTAAGAACATCTTTTCTCCATGGGGATTTGGAGTGTATCACCACTCTTCGGTGCCAGGGCTTAATCTCTCTGATACCAAGTTGTAGCACCACTTTTCACTCACTATTGTGCAGGTGTTACTACGTGGAATAACAACATTCTCACTCACAATTAATCACATGCATTCAAAACAAGTTAAACACATTCAACACAAAGTAATCATATGATTTACTACCATAATCAACAATCAATACTATTTAACATCAATTCATATACACAGCAGAATACATGATGATTATAATACACAGAGATACATAAACATAATTAAAGCATCATCTGGTACTTATCTTTGAACAGTGGTAGATTCCACCAACCAAGTGCAGGCCTTCCATGAACCTCCCAGCCTTAGACCGCACTGCTCATCAGCTTAACAATGGGTCACCCCCGAGCTGGGACTAAGCTCCACCCCAAGACAAGGAATCCTAGGCTAGGTTGAGGTTATAGGGAAAACACACAATCACAAGGAAGGGATTCTCTCCCAGGAACCACTCATGCTCACTGTCCATAGACTCTCCTTCCCCACATGCATATTCCACCCCAGGAGTATACACCTTCTTTGTCACCTAGACAGTCCTTCGGCTGCTAACCTCCCTTGCCTTGGGTTACAGCAACAGACCGGACCAGAAGTCTCTGAGCTCTGTGGCGGCTACAGGGTTCCTTCCAGGAGTTCTCTCCTTCCTCTGTGCACTCTCTCACCTGGAGAGAGTCACTCACAAGCCAAACCACCTATTCTTCCAACCTCAATCACCTCTCTCAGCTGGAGAGAGAGTGTTGCACAACTGGCCAACAAGCCACACACAGTCCATCACTGTGTGGTCACAACAACCCATGGGGAAAACAAACATGGGATTTCCAACAAGTTCAACAATGGCAGGTCACTTCTTATTTCTCAATCTGCCAACACGGGATAGACTCACGCTCCGGTTGTCGGGGAAGCGTGACAAACAATCCATGCAGGGGTCAACACAGGTTCGAACTGTTCAGACAGGGGATGTACCAGATATCCCAAAACAAACATAGATACATGCCTTTTTGGTTCAAAGGATGCACGAGGGTTTCTCTGCAGGAGTCAAACCAGTTCACCTTCTAGCAGTCGAGGGTCAAATGGAGGAGGAACACCTCCAACACGGCTCGTCTCAGCCTTTTATTGCATGCACCAGGGTTGACACTTGTCCCCCATGTGACTGCACGCATTCCTTCAGCATGTGTTCCTCCCACCATTTGGAAATCACATGTCCTTCCAAAAGGACTTAGGTTAAAACGTATAATGCACATATCTTTTGGAATAATATTAAAATATTATTCTCAATGCTTAAGCCCCTAGGCTTATCCCCTAGGCTCAACACTTATCCCCTCTTCCCACCTTCCAGCCCCTAATCCCTTGCCCACTCTATGGAATCTTAGTCCCCCATCACTCATTCATCGTGGTGGGTCTGCACGCAACAGTGTTCATATTTTTATTAATGTTTTGCATGATTACATATACAGAAGCAGGCTCTTGGCCTTCAACACTTAGGCTCCCTGGCCTAATAATCACATAAGCCTACCAACTTATATAAACTTGGCTCACCAGCCTATAAAACATACTTACAATTCATAATGCAAGCTTTACATCATGCCTCAGCCTTGGGGACATTACAATCCCCCTCCCTTATTTTTGCACTGTCCTCAATGTAGCTTTCACACAACATCAACAAGATTTCCAAAATCTTCAAAAATATGCGGGTATTACGCCCGTATAGCATCTTCATGCTCCCATGTCACTTCCTCAGGATCGTACCAGGTCCACTAGACCTTTAAAGCTCAATAGCTCAATTCCGGAGTTATTTTATTTTCCTGTCCAATATGCGCACAGGATGCACTTGCAGGACACTTTCTGGTTCCACCTGAATCATATTCCAATCGATTACATGATTAGCATAAGGTATATATATTTCTTAAGTAATGAAATATGAGACACCTTAGATACAGTCATGGATCCAGTAATGCAACCATATATGCAATGTATATGTATGTATATACAAACAAATTCAATAACCTTAAAATTGTATACAACATACACAACATACAATAAATAGAGAATTGTACTTATCTTTTGATTGAGAGACCTCCCACCCCAGAGCAGAGCTATGACTCCATCGGGCAATGGCTTCCCAAGATAGCCATGGTCCACAATCCTTATCCACATGGTCTAGGCCAAGGTACCAGACCTCAGCAACACTCCAACCATTCAAACCTCGGTAGTACTCCAACCAACGGTCTCTCATTCCCCACATGCTTGTCCCACCTAGGAGTGTACACCTTCACAAGCACAGTCCATCTGTGCTACACCTCCCTTCCTTGGGCTTGGCAATAGGCTGGACCAGAAGTCTTAGAGCACCGTGGCTCCAGGAGTTCCAACTGCCCTCAAAGGTTTCCAATCAGCATCTTCCCGAGATACTCTTTGTAGCCAACATTTTGACTTTTATCAACATCATCTCATCTGCATCAACCACACGCAGTTATCATGAGAGAACATACAAGAATTCATTTAGGAATTCCAATTAATTCAAAAGGAAATTCAACTTTTATTCCCAAAACATGACGTCCTATTTCATGATTCATCTTGGTTGTTGCCACATTATGAATGCAGTCATCCCTGTGATTTTTCCACAGGCACAAAACTGCCTACACTTTTCCTGCAAGACTTTATCTTTCATACTGCCAACAAATTGTCGGTATTTTCTGTACATCATAATTCAATATGTACAACATCTTATGCAATAATCTTTGAATTTCTGCACCTGGCAATTCAATCACAATTACCAAACAACTTGACCAATAGAATGACTCGTCATTCTATGCATATGCATGTCCACAGTTAACAACAGTAAGTTCATTATTTCAATTTTCTGAACATAAAATTTTATGTAGT
>ML824138.1:16494-45173 GCA_009831015.1 Picea engelmannii | reverse complement strand
ATTCTCAATGCATTCTTATTCAGTGCACCTTACATTGAATTACATAATGCTCTCTATCTCAGTCATGTATCTCACCATCCATGGGTTGGAATTCTGGCCAATGTGTTGCCACATTCTCCATACACTTCCCATTATCTTTCCAATTAATTGGATGCCTTCCTTTCCGACCCGAAAACTACACCAAGAATATAATTTTGCGGTGTTCATTAGTGTTAGCAAAAAGGTTGCAGCCCAAGTTTATTTAAAAGTAGGAAGCTTCTAGTACCTGGTGTGGCTCATAATCTTTCCATATCTGTACCTTGCCATATCCAACCATGTCTTGGTCTCATACATGACTAGATTTATGGCATTCATTCTTGTAACAAGTTCTTATCTTTTAATTCTTTGGTTATTACCCCATAACCAAATTAACATGACATTCTACTATGTCGATGCGTGCATTCAGAAGCTAAAAAGCTTTGAATTAACACAGGCCTACAACCTTTACCACATCCGGTGGTATGCATTCAAATAATATGATCATGTGATTTAATAACATAGCTCTGGCTGAGGAAATTCTTACCATAATTTCCTTTCAACAATTATGCAAAAAAAGTGATAAAAACTCATACCTGCATGACTGCCATTAAAATTATACTACCTGAATATCTGATAGCAGTAGAAGCTTTCATGCTTCTTTTATCAATCTTATAACAAGCACTTCAGCTCTCTGTTGCTTCCTTCATTATGTAATAACATTACCAACAACACTTGCAACTTGCAAGCATTCTTTCCTCTGGATGTCCCAACGAGCCAAAACATACTTGCTGCTACAAGTTGCAGCAACTTCTTTCTCCCTTTAACACTTTTTCTTGCTTATCCCACAAGCATTCAATTCTTCCAGGATTCCTGAATCTTCTTATGCTCTCCACTGTAATCATTGTGCATGATTATTCCTGCCCTGAGCACTTTCGATGCAGTTCCCCACCTCAGCGAGGTCTGCTAACCTCCTAGTCAATGGGTCTTCATCTCTTTGAGCTGGAGCAGCTCTTCGGGTCCCTACTAGAACCCCCACAAAACAAAACCACGGGCCTTGCGTGAAAACTCTCCTACGAGAACTAGCGGTGGCACAAGTTTCTCCCACATGGCCACTGGCTATGACCACGTGCCTATCCATAAGGTGTTTTGGGATTTCACGTACCGGGTATTTCGATATGAGTCACCCTCGACTCTCTCTATCCCAAAAATTAGAAACAAGAGTCTAGCGCATGCTAGCTCTTCCTTTAACTTCCACCAGCGTGACCTCTAGCTATGACCTGGGGTCCCAACTTCTGAATGCTACAGGGCTTTACCCTTCATGAACTTCGAGGATTAGCTATCCTCCTTTCTCCGGAGGTCCGAACTCCCAAACCCCATTTGCATCAGATCAAGGTCCACAGCTTTCTGGATTCGATGGTCCAAATCAATTCCTCACGAATCGAAAATTCGCATTTCGGGGTTGGAAAAATAGTTTCCCCTCTTTTCTTCTGATCTCTATTTTTCTGAAATCCACTTGAGTCAGATATAACGACTCAAATATCCTCTTAATCCACCGGCGTAGATCCTTTTCCGTGAATCCAGACTTCGCAGTTCACGAATTAGAAAATAGTTCTCTTCCCTTTTCAACTTTCGTCTTCATAGAATTCAAGTGCGTCAGATCAATGGCTGACACTTGCCGTGAATCAATGGTCTAGATCTCTCCTCGCAGATCGGAAGTTCGCGTTTTGGGATTTTCGAGAACAAATTCCTCTGTTTTCCCAACTTTGGATTTTCCGATTTCCCGATGAAAGAAATCAATGGTTCTATCTTCCTTGAGATCGACAGGTCAATACCTCCCCTAAGTTTTCAAGTGTTGAATGACTCTTAGCGTTATACTCCTCGCAGTTGGCTGGATCCGACAGCTCACGGGTTTTCGACACTTCTTCCTGGAAGCGCTCCATCGTTCGATTCTACCCTTGTTAATCTCTTTCACGATTTGAGACTTGGAGTGATGAAGAATTTGGCCTACGCTCCAAGTTCATGATCCCCGAATTCACGAAATGATCCAACGGTTCAAAACCAACCACGATCAACGACCCACGTTTACTCTGAATCCTAGGGTGGTGAGTTTCTCCATCCACTAACCACCTTCCAACTTCTGGCTATCTTACGGTCCCCGCGATTTCGCGAGTTCTCCATGGAGAATTCCGACCGTTCGTTGAAATTCTCAATGACTTCTTTCCAAATATCTTGGCGTCAATTCTTTTGGAATTGACTTTCTTCCTAACTTGAAGGATCTCGAATAATTCGACAGTGTTTTCCTTCCCAAGCTTTGGTTAATGAAATTTTAACTTCACCTTGCCGCACACTTGCACTCGGCATGCGAACTTGCATTGTTTCTCTCTGAGCTTTTAATTGACTCAGTCTCAAAGGGACTCGACCCTTCTGTGTTTTCTGAAAGACTTTCTGGTGCCCATCTGGCACCCTCTATGCTCGTCTCCTGGAATCTTTTGAACTTAAAACAAGTTCCCTCTATAAGCACTCCTTACGCTTGATATGCACACTCTACTTACAAAAGATCTACGCTATCTCTTCTGAGCTTTGTTTTCTAAATTGGAAGCATTATGTGTCTCTTCCATTTCTTTGCACTTTGTGGCAATTCAAAATAGTTCTGGCACTCGTCAACCTTCTGCAATACAATGCGCAGACGACTAGAATTTTTCAAGCCTTCATTTCTTGACAATTCCTTCATCATTCATAAACAATCCAATTTATGAAAATGTTTCAATTTCACGAATTTTCTGAGCTCTGCTCAGCTCTGTACTTTTCGAGACTTCAGGACTTTGGGTTTTCGGGTCTTCGGTACCCAGGAGTTCACGATGCAGTGACTCCCAACCTTTTGTCATTCCAATTTCCGAATTCCAAAAATTTGGTGTCCTTACTCTCCGGGCCCACAACACAGCTGTTGTCCTTAAAATCCTCTACGATTTTTCCGTCTTCGGAGATTTCGAGACTTCGTGACTCCTGGTTTCGGGGTTTTGGTCCACGAGGCTTTCAGACTTGCTTTCCTTTCCAACCCTTGACTTCCAAAATTCTGATTTACTTTACCCTCCGGGCCCACATAGCACAGTTGTCACCCACAACCACGGTGGCACGTGGCACATTCAAGAGATCCACGTCGCTTTTAACAACATCATCAAGTCCCACCACTCTCGCTTTTCTTCTCAACCCACTAGCACATGGTACACATTCATGTGTCCACGTCCATTCCAAGTAAAATCCAACGGTCAGATCTTTCTCAGATCTACGGCGCAGATCCTCTCGGCATTTCGGGGTTTCGGGCATCGGAAGTTTGTGCATCCACACATCTCAAACTTTCGTTTGCCAAAATCCTAACATCACTGTCTACTAAACTACTTGATCCAACGGTCAAGTTCTTCTCCCCATGATCTACGGTGTATATTGTTTTGGGATCTCAGGATTTCGGGTTTCGGAGGTGTTCACCTCTCCTCACTTTGCATCTCCCAAAATGTCGATTTCTTCCTAGACAATTAACGGTCTAGATCTCTCTTAGATCGACGGTTATGATCCAATCTTGAATTTGCGTTTCGTGAATTCTCACGAACTCACCCTTTGACCATTTCAAGTTACGAGTCAGTGAAAGGCTGATCGCTCTCCATGTGTTCTTTCAGATGGATGGTCCTGACTAATTTGGGATTTCGCGTATCGTGATTTACACACTCTTGTGCAAATCCAAAGGGATTTAAGCCTTGTGCACATTCTCCAGATCTGACGGTCACAAGGGTTCACCTTCCCTTCCGAATAGATCCTAAGGCTCCAACACTTCTGGTGCGGAGTCCTCTCTCCCTGTGGCCTTATACCACACTGGCTGCAGTTTCACAACATCGTTATACCTCCTGAGCTCGTAAGCATGGTCAAGTAACTCCTTGACACTCCGGAGCAATCCAGGGTCTGAAATTGGTCCTCCAGACACAATTTCTCCTCACACCCTCGGTCCAAAGACCACTCAACTGGGCCATCTAGGCTCAGTGTCGAAACCTTGGATCTGATACCAAACTGTAGCACCACTCTTCGGTGCCAAGGCTTAATCACTCTGATACCAAGTTGTAGCACCACTTTTCACTCACTACTGTGTAGGTGTTACTACACGGAATAACAACATTCTCACTCACAATTAATCACATGCATTCAAAACAAGTTAAACACATTCAACACAGAGTAATCATACGATTTACTACCATAATCAACAATCAATACTATTTAACATCAATTCATATACACAGCAGAATACATGATGATTATAATACACGGAGATACAGAAACATAATCAAAGCATCATTTGGTACTTATCTTTGAACAGTGGTAGATTCCACCAACCAAGTGCAAGCCTTCCACGAACCTCCCAGCCTTAGACCGCACTACTCACTAGCTTAACAGTGGGTCACCCCCGAGCTGGGACTAAGCTACACCCTAAGACAAGGAATCCTAGGCTAGGCTGAGGTTACAGGGAAAACACACAGTCACAAGGAAGGGATTCTCTCCCAGGAACCACTCATGCTTACTGTCCATAGACTCTCCTTCCCCACATGCCTATTCCACCCCAGGAGTATACACCTTCTTTGTCACCTAGACAGTCCTTCAGCTGCTAACCTCCCTTGCCTTGGGTTACAGCAACAGACCAGACCGGAAGTCTCTGAGCTCTGTGGCAGCTACAGGGTTCCTTCCAGGAGTTCTCTCCTTCCTCTGGGCACTCTCTCACCTGGAGAGAGTCGCTCAGAGGCCAAACCACCTGTTCTTCCAACCTCAATCACCTCTCTCACCTGGAGAGAGAGTGTTGCACAACTGGTCAACAAGCCACACACAGTCTAGCACTATGTGGTCACAACCACCCACGGGGAAAACAGACACGGGCTTTCCAACAGGTTCAACAATGGCAGGTCACTTCTTATTTCTCAATCCGCCAACACAAGATAGACTCACGCTCTGGTTGTCGGGGACTCGTGACAAACAATCCATGCAGAGGTCAAAACAGGTTCGAACTTTTCAGACAAGGGATGTACTGGCTATCCCAGAACAAACACAGATACACGCCTTTTTGGTTCAGAGGATGCACGAGGGCTTCTCTGCAGGAGTCAGACCAGTTCACCTTCTGGCAGTCGAGGGTCAAATGGAGGAGGAACCCCCCCCAACATGGCTCATCTTAGCCTTTTATTGCATGCTCCAGGGTTGACACTTGTCCCCCATGCGACTGCATGCGTTCCTTCAGCATGCATTCCTCCCACCATTTGGAAATCACATGTCCTTCCAAAAGGACTTAGGTTAAAACATATAATGCACATATCTTTTGGAATAATATTAAAATATTATTCCCAATGCTTAAGCCCCTAGGCTCAACACTTAGCCCCTCTTGCCACCTTCCAGCCCCTAATCCCTTGCCCACTCTATGGAAGCTTAGTCCCCCATCACTCATTCATCGTGGTGGGTCTACACGCAGCGGTGTTTATATTTTTATTAATGTTCTGCATGATTACATATACAGAAGCAGGCTCTTGGCCTTCAACACTTAGGCTCCCTAGCATAATAATCACATAAGTCTACCAGCTTATATAAACTTGGCTCACCAGCCTATAAAACATACTTACAATTCATAATGCAAGCTTTACATCAGGGCTCAGCCTTGGGGACATTACATGGAGGAAGAGATTTATATGCAGAAGCCGCAGGGGTATGAGGTCAAAGGGAATGAGAGTTTGGTAGGTAGGTTGAATAAGACCTTGTGTGGCCTAAAGAAAGCTCCAAGGAAGTGGTATTTGAAGTTTGACAGAACAAGGTTATAGTAGATGTCATTCTGATCATTGTGTTTATTTTAAAAAGCTAGAAAATGGAAGCTATATTATACGTAGATGACATGCTTGTTGCAGGGTCTAATATGCAATATATAAATGTGCTCAAGAAGAAATTAGCTAATTCATTTGTGATGAAGGATTTGGGTGCTCCAAAGAAAATCCTTGGCATGAGAATAACAAGAGATAGGAAAAATCGCAAATTGACATTGTCTCAGGGTGAGTACATAGAAAAAGTGGTGGAGAGGTTTAGAATGAAGAATGAAAAACTAGTTAGTACACCTCTGGCCAGCCATTTCAAATTAACTAAGGAAATGTGTCCCAAGACACAGGAGGAGATAGAATACATGTCTAGGATCCCTTATTCATCAACAGTTGGAATCTTGATGTATGCGATGGTTCGCACAAGACCATATATTGCACATGCAATGGGAGTTGTGAGCAGGTATATGAACAATCCAGGTAAAGAATATTGGGAGGCAGTAAACTGGATTCTCAGGTATTTTAGAGGTATTGTTACTCATCCATTATGTTTTGGAGGTTCAGACAATTTTCTATAGGGATATGTTGATTCAGATATGGTAGGTGATAAAGATATAAGGAGGAGCACCACAGGGTATGCTTTTACTATAGGTGGAACAAGAGTAAGTTGGATTTCTAAACTACAAAATTTGTTGCACTTTCAACAACAGAAGCATAGTATGTTGTTGCTACAGAGGCTAATAAAGATATTATTTGGTTATAGACGTTTATGGAGGAATTGGGAAAGAAGCAAGAGAATAGAAGCTTGTACTATGACAGTGAGAGTTCCATTCATATTTTAAATAACTCAGCCTTCCATTCGAATACTAAGAATATACAACTGAGGTACCATTTCATACGATCCATCTTGGAAGATGGACATTTCAAGTTGGAAAAGCCAAAATCTTGCAGAGATGTTAACAAAGGAAGTAACCATGGAAAATTGAGTTCTTCCTCAGTTTCAGTTGTTCTTCAAGCATGAAGGTGAAGATGAGAAATTATCTAGGTCCAAGAAGGTTCATAGTCCATAAGATACAATAGCGGTGGAGTTGTTGAGATCGGTCTCCAAGTGAGATATTGATGGTTGTGGAGCCTGGTTATATTCTTGATTCATAGGTATTTGTTTTCAATTGTTTTTATACCCCATGAATACCTTACACACCAGAAGAATGTACACTCATCCACGCGGGGGAGTGCAAGGGGGGTTAGCCCCCCTGTGGGGTCTGGGGGCAAGCGGGGCCCCGAAGGAAAAATTTCCTTGTAAATGTATATTGTAATTTCTTTGTAAATCTGGACCATTCATTACAAGGTCGCATATCTAACGGTAGAAGTGATGTTAGAGTTTTTTTCCCTAGAAGGAAACCCTCTTTTATGAGGGAAATGTATTGCGACTATGTATCACAACAAATATTGTATTCTGAGAGAGGATGTTGTGAGAGAAAGAAGAGGAAGTTACAACAGGTTTGTTGTAGGTTGTATCCCTTTATTTGTCAGATAATAATAAAGGAAGGATTTGACAATTTCTCTGGTGGATGTAGCCCACACTTGGTGAACCACGTATATCTGCGTCTCTATTTTATTGTATATCTTTTGTGTTTTATTTATGTATTTGTTTTATTTTATTGCTTCATGATCCTGTTTTTTCTAACAATTGGTATCAGAGTGAAAGGTAACTCACAGGAAAAGAGGGTACCTAGTTCGAGTGGGAGCAATATCAGAAGATGGAAAGTTTAGGGTCGACAAATTTAACAGCCAAAACTACCAATTATGGAAGATGTAGATGGAATATTATTTATATCAGAAGGATCTATTCCTACCATTAGGTGAAAAATAAAATAATTCGATGACTATGAAGGAGGAAGAATGGGAGATTATTGACAGAAAGTCTCTAGGAACGATACTGATGAGTCTGGAAGTGTCAATGGCTGTCAATATTTCGAAAGAAAAAAAAACAAAGGATTTGATGGACGTCTAAATTGTATGAAAAACCCTCGGTGTCCAATAAGGTATCTCTAATGAAGAGATTATTTAATATAAAGATGTCAGAAGGTGGGTCTATTGTAGATAATTTAAATGAATTTAATATGGTTACTAATCAACTAAGTTCTGTAAAAGTGGACTTTGATGATGAGGTCAGGGCTCTTCTAATTGTGTGGTCATTTCCAGAAAGATGGAACGAATTGGTCATGGTTGTAAGTAACTCTGTCTCTGGTTCAAATACTTGAAAATTTGATGTTGTTGTTGTTGTTGTTGTTGTTGTTGTTGTCCTTAGAGAGGAAATGTGACGGAAAATCACAAGTGAGACATCAGGTAATACGTTGAACATGGAGAATAGGGGAAGACAAAAGGATAGAGGAAAGAGCCCAGGGAACTGGGGGAATTCTAGGAAGGGTAGATTCAAATCCATACTTGGAAATATAGAGTGCTGGAATTGTGGGAAGAAAGGACATCTGAAGAAATACTACAGAGCTCCAAAGAAACAAAGCGATGGACAACAGGAGAAAATTCAGGAAGCAAATGTAATAGGTGATGTGTTACAAGATGCTTTGATCCTTTCTGTAGATAATATTTTTGAGTCTTGGGTGGTATATTCAGGGGCTTCATTTCATGCTACACCCCATAGGAAACATTTTCTATATTATGTTCAAGGTGATTTTGGACAGGTTCATTTGGGTGATGATGCACCATGCAAAATTGTTGGAATGGGAAAGGTAAAAATAAAGAAAAGCAATGGAAACCAATGGTTGTTGAAAGAGGTAAGACATGTTTCAGATCTAAGGAAAAATATAATTTCAATAGGACAGTTGGAAAGTGAAGGTTGTATATCCATATTTACAGATAAGGTGTGGAAGGTCACTAAAGGATCATTGGTAATAACAAAAGGAGAGAAGGTAGGTACATTGTATTTATGTATTGATAATAATGACTCTTCTATCTCGTTAACTTCTACAGGAGTGGATACATCACTATGGCATCATGGGCTTGGAAAAATGAGTGATAAGGGGATGAAGATACTTCACTAAAGAAATTTTTTTCCAGATATTAAACATATTGATTTTGACATTTGTGAGCATTGTGTTTATGGAAAAAAAAAAGAGTCATATTTCCCAGAGTCAGAAAAGAAAAGAAAAGTGAAAGGTTAGAGATTGTGCATACAAATGTATGGGGACCAGCTCATGTATCATCTCTTGGTGGCTCTCGTTATTATGTTACTTTTATTGATGATGCAACTATAAAAATTTGGGTTTATTGCATTCGACAAAAATATAATGTTTTTGATACTTTTAAGAAATGGAAATCTTTGGTTGAGAATGAGACGAGAAAAAGGTTGAAGTGTCTTAGATCAGATAATGGAGGTGAATATTGCAGCAAGGATTTTGATGATTATTGCTCATACCATGGTATTCGTAGAGAGAAGACAATTCCAATAACACCACAAGAAAATGGTGGTTCAGAATGGATGAACGGGACAATCATGGAGTGTGCCAGGAGTATGAGATTGCATGCTGGTTTTCCCTTACAGTTATGGGAGGATGTTGTAGATAATGTTGTTTACTTAATAAATAGAGGACCTTCAAGCTTTTTGGATGGTAGAATTCCAAAGAAGGCATGGACAAGTAAAAAGGTAAACTATTATTTTTTGAAGACTTTTGGTTGTGAAGCATTTGTCCATATTGATCAAGAAAATAGAACAAATCTTGAGGAAAAATACAAGAAGTGTACCTTTATTGGATACGATGTTAACGATTTTGGTTATCACTTATGGGATTATGATTAGGATTAGGGATGTCATATTCAATGAGAATGTCATGTACAAAGATTAGTTGCAGGGAAAGAAACAGGAAAAAGAAAAACCAGAAGACACAGTGCTTGATGAGATCACTGAAAAAGAAATTCCAAAGGAACCAAAAAATGAAAATGTACAACAATGGGAAAAACATGTACCTCAAACTCTTGCAAGTATTGTTAGAATATCTACCAAGTTAATTAGACCCCCTGAAAAATACTCTGCTACATTGTATTATTCATTGCTGACTGATTCTAGTGAACCATAATGTTATGAAGAGGTAATGCAGGTAGACACCAAAACGAAGTGGGAGCAAGGCATGAAAGATGAAATGGATTCCTTGGTAAATAACCATACTTGGGACTTGGTTCAGTTTCCTGCAGGAAAAATAGCATTGAATAATAAATGGGTTTACAAGTTGAAGGAAGAAGATGGAGAAAAAAAGCGGTACAAGGCTAGCCTTGTTGTAAATGGGTTTGCACAAAAAAAAGGCATAGATTTTGATGAAATATTTTCTCCTCTTGTTAAAATGACTTCAATTAGGAATATTTTAAGTATTTTGGTAGTAGACGATTTGCATCTTGAACAGTTTGATGTAAAAACATATTTTCTCCATGGGGATTTGGAGGAAGAGATTTATATGCAGCAACCACAGGGGAATGAGGTCAAAGGGAAGGAGAATTTGGTAGGCAGGTTGAATAAGAGCTTGTATGGCCTCAAGCAAGATCCAAGGCAGTGGTAATTTTATTTTGACAGGTTTATGACAGAACAAGGTTATAGTAGATGGCATTATGATCATTATGTTTATTTTAAAAAACTAGAAAATGGAAGCTATATTATCTGGCTATTGTATGTAGATGGCATGCTTGTTGCAGGGTCTAATATGCAGGATATAAATGTGCTCAAGAATAAATTAGCTAATTCATTTGCGATGAAGGATTTGGGTACTGCAAAGAAAATCCTTGGTATGAGAATAAAAAGAGATAGGAAAAATCACAAATTGACATTGTCTCAGGGTGAGTACATAGAGAAAGTGGTGGAGAGGTTTAGAATGAAGAATGGAAAACCAGTTAGTACACCTTTGGCTAGCCATTTAAAATTAACTAATTAAATGTGTCCCAAGGCACATGAGGAGATAAAATACATGTCCAGGGTCCCTTATTCATCAACAGTTGGCAGCTTGATGTATGCGATGGTTCACACAAGACCATATATTTCACATGCAGTGGGAGTTGTGAGAAGGTATATGAACAATCCAGGTAAAGAACATTGGGAGGCAGTAAACTGAATTCTTAGGTATTTTAGAGGTACTGCTACTCATGCATTATGTTTTGGAGGTTCAGACAATTTTATATAGGGATATGTTGATTCAGATATGGAAGGTGATAAAGATATAAGGAGGAGCACCATAGGGTGTGTTTTTACTATAGGTGGAACAACAGTAAGTTGGATTTAGAAACTAAAAAATTTTGTTTCACTTTCAACAAAAAAATCATAGTATGTTGTTGCTACAGAGGCTAGTAAAGAAATGATTTGGTTATAGAGGTTTATGGAGCAATTGGGAAAGAAGCAAGAGAATAACAGGTTTTATTGTGACAGTGAGAGTGCCATTCATATTGTAAATAACTCGGCCTTCCATTTGAAGACTAAGAATATACAGCTGAGGTACCATTTCATACGATCAGTCTTGGAAGATGGACATTTCAAGTTGGAAAAGATACACACTAGCCAGAATCCTGCAGATATGTTAACAAAGGAAGTAACCAAGGAGAAACTGAGTTCTTTCTCATTTTCAGTTGGTCTTCAAACATGAAGGTGAAGATGAGAAATTTTCTAGGTCCAAGAAGGTTCATAGTACAGCAGATACAACAACGATGGAGTTGTTGAGATCAGTCTCCAAGTGGGAGATTGTTGGTTGTGGAGCCTGACTATATTCTTGATTGATAGGTCTTTGTTTTCAATAATGTTTATACCCCATGAAGACCTTACACCCCAGAAGAATGTACACTCATTCACGCAAGGGAGTGCAAGGGGGGGTTACCCCCCTGTGGGGTCTGGGGGCAAGTGGGCCCCTAACGGGGGTTCAGGGGACAGTGTGCCCCGATGGGGGTTCGGGGGTGACGCCCCCAAAGGAAAAATTGACTTGTAAATGTATATGGTAATTTCATTGTAAATCTGGACCGTTCATTATAAGGTCACATATCTAACGGTAGAAGTGATGTTAGAGTTTTTTTCCCTAGAAGGCAACCCTCTTTTATGAGGGAAATGTATTGCGACTATGTATCACATAAAATATTGTATTCTGAGAGAGGATGTTGTGAGAGAAAGAAGAGGAAGTTACAACAGGTTTGTTGTAGGTTGTATCCCTTCATTTGTTGGATAATAATAAAGGAAGGACTTGACAATTTCTTTGGTGGACGTAGCCCACACTAGGTGAACCACGTATATCTGCATGTCTATTCTATTGTGTATCTTTTGTGTTTTATTTCTGCATTTGTTTTATTTTATTTCTCTGTGATCATGTTTTTTCTAACAACTGGTATCAGAGCAAAAGGTAACTCGCAGGAAAAGAGGGTACCTGCTTCGAGTGGGAGAAATGGCGGAAGATGGAAAGTTTAGGTTCGAGAAATTTAACGGCCAAAACTACCAATTATGGAAGATGCAGATGGAATATTATTTATATCAGAAGGATCTATTCCTACCATTAGGCGGAATAGAAAAGAACTCGACGAATATGAAGGACGAAGAATGGGAGATTCTTGACAGAAAGGCTCTAGGAACGATACAGTTGAGTCTGGCAGTGTCAGTGGCTTTCAATATTTTGAAAGAAAAGACAATGAAGGATTTGATGGACGGATTGTCTAAATTTTATAAAAAACCCTCGGCATCCAATAAGGTATTTCTAATGAAGAGATTATTTATTATAAAGATGTCAGAAGGTGGGTTTGTTGCAGATAATTTAAGTGAATTTAATACGGTTACTAATCAACTAAGTTCTGTAAAAGTGGACTTTGATGATGATGTTAGGGCTCTTCTAATCTTGTGCTCATTGCCAAAAAGCTAGAATGGCTTGGTCATGGTTGTAAGTAACTCTGTCTCTAGTTCAAATACTTTAAAATTTGATGATGTTGTTGTTGTTATCCTTAGAGAGGAAATGCGACGAAAAAGAACAGGTGAGACATCAGGTAATGCGTTGAACATGGAGAACAGGGGAAGAAAAAAGGATAGAGGAAAGGGCCTAGGGAACCATGAGATTTCTAGGAAGGGTAGATCCAAATCTAGACTTGGAAAGATAAAGTGCTGGAATTGTTGGAAGTAAGGACATCTGAAGAAAGACTACAGAGCTCCAAAGAAACAAAGCTATGGACAACAGGAGAAAAATCAGGAAGCAAATGTAATAGGTGATGTGTTACCATATGCTTTGATTCTTTCTGTAGATAATATTTTTGAATCTTGGGTGGTAGATTCAGAGGCTTAATTTCATGCTACACCCCATAGGAAACATTTTCTAGATTATGTTCAAGGTGATTTTGGACAGTTTCATTTGGGTGATGATGCACCATGAAAAATTGTTGGAATGGGAAAGGTAAAAATAATGCAAAGAAATGGAAACCAATGGTTGTTGAAAGAGATAAGACATGTTCCAGATCTAAGGAAAAATCTAATTTCAACAAGACAGTTGGCAAGTGAAGGTTGTATATCCATATTTATAGATAAGGTGTGGAAGGTCACCAAAGGATCACTGGTAATAGCAAAAGGAGAGAAGGTAGGTACATTGTATTTATGTACTAGTAATATTGACTCTTCTATGTATTTAACTTCTACATGAGTGGATACATCACTGTGGCATCATAGGCTTGGACACATGAGTGAGAAGGGGATGCAGATACTTCACAAAATAAATCTTTTTCCAGATCTTAAATATATTGATTTGGACATCTGTGAGCATTGTGTTTATGGAAAACAGAAGAGAGACAGATTTCACAGAGTCGAAAAAGAAAAGAAAAGTGAAAGGTTAGATCTTGTGCATATAGATGTAAGGGGACTAGCTCATGTATCATCTCTTGATGGCTCTCGTTATTATGTTACTCTTACTGATGATGAAGCTAGAGAAACTTGGGTTTATTGCATTCGAAAAAAATATGATGTTTTTGATACTTTTAAGAAATGGAAAGCTTTGGTTGAGAATGAGACAAGGAAAAGGTTGAAGTGTCTTAGATTAGATAATCCAGGTAAATATTGCAGCAAGGAGATTTATGATTATTGTTCATACCATGGGATTCGTAGAGAGAATACAATTCCAAGAACACCACAAGAAAATGGTGTTTCATAATGGATGAACTGGACAATCATGGAGTGTGCAAGGAGTATGAGATTGCATGTTGGTTTTCCCTTATAGTTATGTAGAGATGTTGTAGATATTGTTGTTTAATTAATAAATAGAGGACCTTCAAGCTCTTTAGATCATATAATTCTAGAGGAGGCATGGACAAATAAAAAGGTAAACTATTCTTTTTTGAAGACTTTCGGTTGTGAAGCATTTGTACATATTGATAAAGAAAATAAAACAAATCTTGAGGCAAAATCCAAGAAGTGTACCTTTACTGGATATTGTGTTAATGATTTTGGTTATCGCTTATGGGATTATGAAAATAAAAAAATCATTAGGAGTAAGGATTTCATATTCAATGAGAACGTCATGTACAAAGATCAATTGCAGGGAAAGAAACAGGAAAAAGAAAAACCAGAAGACATGATGATTGATAAGATCACTGAAAAAGAAAATCCAAAGGAACTAGAAAATCAAAATGTACAACAACAGGAGCAATAGGTACCTCAAACTCCTACAAGTGTTGTTAGAATATCTACCAAGTTAAGTAGACCCCGTGAATGATACTCTCCTTCATTGTATTATTTATTGTTGATTGATTCTGGTGAGCCAGAATGTTATGAAGAGGCAATGCAGGTAGACGCCAAAAAGAAGTCGGAGCAAGGCATGAAAGAGAAAATGGATTCCTTGGTAAATAACCATACTTGGGACTTGGTTCAGTTGCCTGCAAGAAAAAAAGAATTGAAGAATAAATGGGTTTACAAGTTGAAGGAAGAAAATAGAGGAAAAAAGTGGTACAAGGATAGACTTGTTGTAAATGGGTTTGCACAAAAGAAATGTATAGATTTTGATGAATAATTTTCTCATGTTGTTAAAATGACTTCAATTAGGACTATTTTAAGTTTTTTGGTAGTAGAAAATTTGCATCTTGAACAGTTAGATGTAAGAACAACTTTTCTCCATGGGGATTTGGAGGAGGAGATTTATATGCAACATCCACATGTGTATGAGGTAAAAGGGAAGGAGAATTTGGTATGCAAGTTGAAGAAGAGCTTGTATGGCCTAAAGAAAGGTCCAAGGTAGTGATATTTGAATTTTGACAGGTTTATGACAGAACAAGGTTATAATAGATGTCATTCTAATCACTGTGTTTATTTTAAAAAGCTAGAAAATGGAAGTTATATTATCTTGCTATTGTATGGAGATGGTATGCTTGTTGTAGGGTCTAATATGCAGGATATAGATGTGATCAAGAATAAATTATCTAATTCATTTGCGATGAAGGATTTGGGTGTTGCAAAGAAAATCTTTAGAATGAGAATAACAAGATTCAGGAAAAATCGCAATTTGACATTGTCTCAAGGTGATTACATAGAGAAGGTGGTGGAGAGGTTTAGAATGCAAAATGAAAAACTAGTTAGTACACCTTTGGCTAGCCATTTCAAATTAACTAAGGAAATGTGTCCCAAGACACAGGAGGAGATAGAATATGTGTCCAGGGTCGATTATTCATCAACAATTGGCAGCTTGACTTATGCGATGGTTTTCGCAAGACCAAATATTGCACATGCAGTGGGAGTTGTGAGAAGGTATATGAACAATCTAGGTAAAGAACATTGGGAGGCAGTAAACTAGATTCTCAGGTATTTTAGAGGTATTTCTACTCATGCATTATGTTTTGGAGATTCATACAATTTTCTACAGGGATATGTTGATTCAGATATGGCAAGTGATAAAGATAGCAAGAGAACCATAGGGTATGTTTTTACTATAGGTGGAACAACAGTAATTTGGATTTCAAAACGACAAGAGGTTTTTGCACTTTCAACAACAGAAGCATAGTATGTTGTTGCTACAGAGGCTAGTAAAGAAATGATTTGGTTACAAAGGTTTATGGAGAAATTGGGAAAGAAGCAACAGAATAGCATGTTGTACTGTGACAGTGAGTGTGCCATTCATCTTCTAAATAACTCAGCCTTCAATTCAAACACTAAGAATATACAGCTGAGGTACCATTTCATACAATACGTCTTGGAAGATGGACATTTCAAGTTGGAGAAGATACACACTAGCCAGAATCCCGCAGAGATGTTATTAAAGGAAGTAACCAGGGAGAAACTGAGTTCTTTCTCAGTTTCAGTTGGTCTTCAAGCATGAAAGTGAATATGAGAAATTTTCTAGGTCCAAGAAGGTTCATAGTCCAATAGATACAACAACGGTGGAGTTGTTGAGATCAGTCTCCAAGTGGGAGATTATTGATTATGGAGCCTAATTATATTCTTGATTCATATGTCTTTGTTTTCAATTGTGTTTATACCCCATGAATACCTTACACCCCAGAATAATGTACACTCATCCACACAGGGGAGTGGAAGGGGGTTGTTACCACCCTTGCGGGGTCCAAGGTGGCTATCCCTCGGGATGGGGGGTTCGGCAGCAAAGCCCACGAAGGAAAAATTTCCTTGTAAATGTATATTGTAATTTCATTGTAAATCTGGATCATTCATTATAAGGTCACATATCTAACGGTAGAAATGATGTTAAGGTTTTTTGCCCTAGAAGACAACCCTCTTTTACGAGGGAAATGTGCAACTATGTATCATAGCAAATATTGTATTCTAAGAAAGGATATTGTGAGAGAAAGAAGAGGAAGTTATAGCGGGTTTGTTGTAGGTTGTATCCCTTCATTTGTTGGATAATAATAAAGGAAGGACTTGACAATTTATCTGGTGGAAGTAGCCCACATTGGGTGAACCACGTATATCCACATCTTTATTGTATTGTGTATCTTTTGTGTTTTATTTCTACATTTGTTTTATTTTATTGCTCTGTGATCCTATTTTTTCTAACAACTAGTATCAGAGCGAAAGGTAACTCACAGGAAAAGTGGGTACCTGGTTTGAGTGGGAGCAATGGCAGAAGATGGAAAGTTTAGGGTCGAGAAATTTAACGGCCAAAACTACCAATTATGGAAGATGCAAATGGAATATTATTTATATCAGAAGAATATATTCCTATCATTGGGTGGAATAGAAAAGAATTTGATGACTATGAAGGATGAAGAATGGGAGATTCTTGACAGAAAGGCTCTAGGAATGATACGGCCGAGTCTGGCAGCGTCAATGGCTTTCAATATTTTGAAAGAAAAGACAATGAAGGATTTGATAGACACATTGTCTAAATTGTATGAAAAACCCTTAGCATCCAATAAGGTATTTATAATGAAAATATTATTTAATATGAAGATGTCAGAATGTGGGTCTGTTGTAGATCATTTAAAAGAATTTGATATGGTTACTAATCAACTAATTTTTGTAAAAGTAGACTTTGATGATGAGGTAAGGGCTCTTCTAATATTATGCTCATTACCAAAAAGTTGGAACAACTTGGTCATGGTTGTAAGTAACTCTGTCTTTGGTTCAAATAATTTAAAATTTGATGATGTTGTTGGTGTTATCCTTAGTGAGGAAATGTGACAGAAAAAAACAGGTGAGACATCAGGTAATGTGTTAAGCAAGGAGAACAGGGGAAGACAAAAGGATGGAGGAAAGGGCCCAGAAAACCGTGAGAATTCTAGGAAGGGCAGATCCAAATCCAGACTTGGAAAGATAGAGTGCTAGAATTGTGGGAAGAAAGGACATCTAAATAAATATTGCAGAGCTCCAAAGAAACAAAGAGATGGACAGCAGGAGAAAAATTAGGAAGCAAATCTAACAGGTGATGTGTTACAAGATGATTTGATTCTTTCTGTAGATAATATTTCTGAGTCTTGGGTGGTAGATTCAAGGGATTCATTTTATGCCACACCAGGCCATAGGAAACATTTTCTAGATTATGTTCAAGGTGATTTTCGATAGGTTCATTTGGGTGATGATGCACCATGCAAAATTGTTGGAATGGGAAATGTAAAAATAAAGCAAAGAAATGGAAACCAATGGTTGTTGAAAGAGGTAAGACATGTTCCATATCTAAGGAAAAATCTAATTTCAATAGAATAGTTGGAACGTGAAGGTTGTATATCCATATTTACAGATAAGGTGTGGAAGTTCACCAAATGATCATTGGTAATAGCAAAAGGAGAGAAGGTAGGTACATTGTATTTATGTACTAGTAATACTGACTATTCTATCTCTTTAGCTTATAAAGGAAGGGATACAACACTGTGGCATCATAGGCTTGGACACATGAGTGAGAAGGGGATGCAGATACTTCACAAAATAAATTTGTTTCCAGATCTTAAACAAATTGATTTGGACTTGTGTGAGCATTGTGTTTATGGAAAATAAAAGAGAGTCGAATTTCTCAGAGTCCGAAAAGAAAAGAAGAGTGAAAGGTTAGAGCTTGTGCATACAAATGTATGGGGACCAGATCATGTATCATCTCTTGGTGGCTCTCTTTATTATGTTACTTTTAATGATGATGCAACTAGAAAAACTTGGGTTTATTGCATTCGACAAAAATATGATGTTTTTAATACTTTTAAGAAATGGAAAGCTTCGGTTGAGAATGAGACAGGAAAAAGGTTGAAGTGTCTCAGATCAGATAATGGAGGTGAATATTGAAGCAAGGAGTTTTATGATTATTGTTCATACCATGGGATTCGTAGAGAAAAGACAGTTCCAAAAACACCACAAGAAAATTGTGTTTCAAAAATGATGAACAGGACAATCATGAAGCATGCAAGGAGTATGAGATTGCATGTTGGTTTGCCCTTACATTTCTGGGCAGATGTTGTAGCTACTATTGTTTACTTAATAAACAAAGGACCTTCAAGCTCTTTAGATGGTACAATTCTAGAGGAGGCATGGACAGGTAAAAAGGTAAACTATTCTTTTTTGAAGACTTTCGGTTGCGAAGCATTTGTCCATGTTGATAAAAAAAATAGAACAGAGATTGAGGTAAAATCCAAGAAGTGTACCTTTATTGGATATAGTGTTAGTGATTTTGGTTATCTCTTATGGGATTACAAAAATAACAAAATCATTAGGAGTAAAGATGTCATATTCAATGAGAAGGTCATGTACAAATATCAGTTGCAGGGAAAGAAACAGGAAAAAGAAAAACCAGAATACACGATGCTTGATGATATCACTGAAAAAAGAAATTCCAAAGGAACCAGAAAATCAAAATGTACAACAACGATAGCAATAGGTACCTCAAACTCCTACAAGTGTTGTTAGAATATCTACCAATTTAAGTATACCCCCTGAACGATACTCTCCTTCATTGTATTATTTACTGTTGACTGATTCTGGTGAACTAGAATGTTATGAAGAGGCAATGCATTTAGACACCAAAAAGAAGTGGGAGCAAGGAATGAAAGAGGAAATGGATTCCTTGGTAAATAATCATACCTGGAACTTGGTTCAGTTGCCTGCAGGAAAAAGAGCATTGAAGAATAAATGGGTTTACAAGTTGAAGGAAGAATATGGAGGGAAAAAGTGGTACAAGGCTAGACTTGTTGTAAAGGGGTTTGCACAAAAGAAAGGTATAGATTTTGATGAAATATTTTATCCTATTTTTAAAATGACTTCAATTAGGAATATTTTAAGTCTTGTGGCAGTAGAATATTTTCATCTTGAACAGTTAGATGTAAAAACATATTTTGTCCATGGGGATTTGAAGGAAGAGATTTATATGCAGCAGCGACAGGAGTATGAGGTCAAAGGGAAAGAGAATTTGGTATGCAGGTTGAAGAAGAGATTGTATGGAATAAATCAAGCTCCAAGGCAGTGGTATTTGAAGTTTGACAAGTTTATGACAGAACAAGGTTATAGTAGATGTGATTTTGATCACTATGTTTATTTTAAAAAGATAGAAAATGGAAGGTATATTATCTTGCTATTGTATGTAGATGACATGCTTGTTGCAAGATCTAATATGCAAGATATAAATGTTCTCAAGAGAAATTAGCTAATTCATTTGCGATGAAGGTTTTGGGTGTTGCAAATAAAATCCTTGGTATGAGAATAACAAGAGACGGGAAAATTCACAATTTGACATTGTCTCGGGGTGAGTACATAGAGAAGGTGGTGGAGAGGTTTAGAATGCAGAATGCAAAACTAGTTAGTACATATTTGGCCATCCATTTCAAATTAACTAAGTAAATGTGTCCCAAGACACAGGAGGAGATAGAATACATGTATAGGGTCCTTTATTCATCAGCAGTTGGCAGCTTGATGTATGCAGTGGTTTGCACAAGACCAGATATTGCACATGCATTGGGAGTTGTGAGAAGGTATATGAACAATCCAAGTAAAGAACATTGGGAGGCAGTAAAGTGGATTCTTAGGTATTTGAGAGATACTTCTACTCATGCATTATGTTTTGGAGATTTAGACACTTTTCTACAGGGATATGTTGATTCAGATATGGCAGGTGATAAAGATAGTAGGACGAGCACCACAGGGTATGTTTTTACTATAGGTGGAACGACAGTAAGTTGGATTTTGAAACTATAAAAGTTTGTTTCACTTTCAAAAATAGAATAAGAGTATGTTTCTTCTATAGAGGTTAGTAAAGAAATGATTTGGTTATAGAGGTTTAGGGAGGAATTGGGAAAGAAGCACGAGAATAGAAGGTTGTAGTGTGGCAGTGAGCATGCCATTTATCTTGCAAAGAACTTGGCCTTCCATTCAAAGACTAAGCATATACAACTGAGGTACCATTTCATACGATTCGTCTTGGAAGATGGGCATTTCAAGTTGGAAAAGATACACACTAGCCAGAATCCTGCAGACATGTTAACAAAGGGAGTGACCAGGGAGAAACTGAGTTCTTGCTCTATTTCAGTTGGTCTTCAAGCATGAAGGTGAAGATGAGAAATTTGCCAGGTCCAAGAAGGTTCATAGTCCAGTAGATACAACAGCGGTGGAGTTGTTGAGATCAGTCTCCAAGTGGGATATTGTTGGTTGTGGAGCCTGATTATCTTCCTGATTCAGAGGTCTTTGTTTTCAGCTATGTTTATACCCCATGTAGACCTTACACCCCAGAAGAATGTGCACTCATCCACGTGGGGGATTGAAAGGGCGGGTTACCCCCCCTGCAAGGTCCAGGGGGGCTATCCCCCGGCTCGGGGGTTCGGGGATGAATCCCTCGTAGGAAAAATTGCCTTGTAAATGTATATTGTAATTTCATTGTAAATTTGGACCATTCATTATAAGGTCGCATATCTAACGGTAGAAGTGATGTTAGGGTTTTTTTCCCTAGAAGGAAACTCTCTTTTATGAGGGAAATGTATTGTGGCTATGTATCATAGCGAATATTGTATTCTGAGAGAGGATATTGTGAGATAAACAAGAGGAAGTTACAGCGAGTTTGTTGCAGGTTGTATCCCTTCATTTGTTGGATAATAATAAAGGAAGGAACTAGAAATTTGTCTGGTAGACGTAGCCCACACTCGGTGAACCAGATATATATGTGTCTCTATTGTATTGTTTATCGTCTGTGTTTTATTTCCGCATTTGTTTTGTTTTTTGTCTCCGTGATCCTATTTTTTATAACAACCGGTATCAGAATGAAAGTTAACTCGTAGGAAAAGAGGGTTCTTGGTTCGAGTGGGAGAAATGGCGGAAGTTGGAAAGTTTAGGGTCAAGAAATCTAACAACCAAAACTACCAATTATGGAAGATGGAGATGGAAGATTATTTATATCATGAGGATATATTCCTACCATTGGGTGGAATAGAAAAGAAGACGACGGTTATGAAGGACAAAGAATGGGAGATTCTTCACAGAAAGGCTCTAGGAATGATGCGACTGAGCCTGGCAACGTCGGTGGCTTTCAATATTTCAAAAGAAAAGACAATGAAGGATTTGATGGACACATTGGCTAAATTGTATGAAAAACCCTCGGCGTCCAATAAGTTATTTCTAATGAAGAGATTATTTAATATGAAGATGTCCGAAGGTGGGTTGGTTGCAGATCATTTAAATTAATTTAATACGGTTACTAATCAACTAAGTTCTGTAAAAGTGAAATTTGATGATGAGGTTAGGACTCTTCTAATCTTGTGATCATTGCCAAAAAGATGGAATGGCTTGGCCATGGTTGTAAGTAACTCTGTCTCTGGTTCAAAACTTTAAAATTTGATGATGTTTTTGGTGTTATCCTTAGTGAGGAAATGTGACAGAAAAGCACAGGTGAGACATCAGGTAATGTGTTGAACATCGAGAATAGGGGAAGACAAAAGGATAGAGGAAAGGGTCCAGGGAACCACGGGAATTATAAGAAGGGAAGATCCAAATCCAAACTTGGAAAGATAGAGATTTGGAATTGTGGTAAGAAAGGACATCTAAAGAAAGACTGCAGAGCTCCAAAGAAACAAAGAGATGGACAGCAGGAGAAAAATCAGGAAGCAAATGTAACAAGAGATGTGTTACAAGATGCTTTGATTCTTTATGTAGATAATATTTCTGAGTCTTGGGTGGTAGCTTCAAGGGATTCATTTCATGCCACACCCCATAGGAAACATTTTCTAGATTATGTTCAACGTGATTTTGGACAGGTTCATTTGGGTGATTATGCACCATGCAAAATTGTTGGAATTGGAAAAGTAAAAATAAAGCAAAGCAATGGAAACCAATGGTTGTTGAAAGAGGTAAGACATGTTCAAGATATAAGGAAAATATAATTTCAACAGGACAGTTGGCAAGTGAAGGTTGTATATCCATATGTACAGAAAAGGTGTGGAAGGTCACAAAAGGATCATTGGTAATAGCTAAAGGAAAGAAGGTAGGTACATTGTATTTATGTACTGGTAATACTGACTCTTCTATATCTTTAGCTTCTACAAGAGTGGATACAACATTGTGGAATCATAGGCTTGGACACATGAGTGAGAAGGGGATTCAAATACTTCACAAAATAAATTTGTTGCCAAATCTTAAACAAATTTATTTGGACTTCTGTGAGCATTGTGTTTATGGACAACACAAGAGAGTCAGATTTCTCAGAGTCGGAAAAGAAAAGAAGAGTGAAAGGTTAGAGCTTGTGAATATAGATGTATGGGGACCAACTCAAGTATCATCTCTTGGTGGCTCTCGTTATTATGTTACTTTTATTGATGATGCAACTAGAAAAATCTTGGGTTTATTGCATTCAACAAAAATATGATGTTTTTTATACTTTTATGAAATGGAAATCTTTGGTTGATAATGAGACACAAAACTCGTTGAAGTGTCTCAGATCAGATAATGGAGGTGAATATTGCAGTAAATATTTTGATGATTACTGTTCATACCATGTGATACGTAGAGAGAATATAGTTCCAAGAACACCACAAGAAAATAGTGTTTCAGAAAGGATGAACAGGACAATCATGGAGCGTGCAAGGAGTATGAGATTGCATGTTGGTTTTCCCTTACAGTTCTGGGTAGATGTTGTTGATATTGTTGTTTACTTAATAAATAAAGGACCTTCAACATCTTTGGATGGTAGAATTCCAGAGTAGACATGGATAGGTAAAAAGGTAAACTATTCGTTTTTGAAGACTTTCAGTTGTGAAGCATTTGTCCATATTGATAAAGAAAATAGAATAAAGCTTGAGGCAAAATCCAAGAAGTGTACATTTATTGGATGCAGTGTTAATGATTTTGGTTATCGTTTATGGGATATCAAAATAACAAAATCATTAGGAGCAGAGATGCCATATTCAATGAGAAGGTCATGTACAAAGATCAGTTGCAGGGAAAGAAATAGGAAAAAGAAAAACCAGAATACACAGTGCTTGATGAGATCACTAAAAAAAAATCCAAAGGAACCAAAAAATCAAAATGTACAACAACAGGAGCAACAGGTACCTCAAACTACTGCAAGTGTTGTTAGAATATCTATCAGGATGAGTAGACCCCATGAACGATACTCTCCTTCTTTGTATTATTTATTGTTGACTAATTCTGGTAAATCGAAATGTTATGAAGAGGCAATGCAAGTAGAGACCAAAAAGAAGTGGGAGCAAGGAATGAAAGAGGAAATGGATTCCTTGGTAAATAACCATACTTGGGACATGGTTCAGTTTCCTTACGGAAAAAGAGCATTGCAGAATAAATGGGTTTACAAGTTAAAGGAAGAAGATGGAGGAAAAAAGCGGTACAAGGATAAACTTGTTGTAAAGGGGTTTGCACAAAATAAAGGTATAGATTTTGATGAAATATTTTCTCTTGTTGTTAAAATGACTTCAATTAGGACTATTTTAAGTCTTGTCATAGTAGAAGATTTTCATATTGAAGAGTTAGATGTAAAAAAAACTTTTCTCCATGGGTATTTGGAGGAAGAGATTTATATGCAGCAACCACAGGGGTATGAGGTCAAAGGGAAGGATAATTTGGTATGTAGGTTGAAGAAGAGATTGTATGGCCTAAAGAAAGCTCCAAGGCAGTGTTATTTGAATTTTGACAGGTTTATGATAGAACAAGGTTATAGTAGATTTCATTCTGATCACTGTGTTTATTTTAAAAAGCTATAAAATGGAAGCTATATTATCTTGCTATTATATATAGATGACATGCTTGTTGCAGGCTCTAATATGAAGGATATAAATGTGATCAAGAATAAATTAGCTAATTCATTTGCGATGAAGGATTTGGGTGTTGCAAAGAAAATCCTTGGTATGAGAATAACAAGAGACAGAAAAAATCACAAATTGACATTATCTCAAGGTAAGTATATAGAGAAGGTGGTGGAGAGGTTTAGAATGCAGAATGAAAAACTGGTTAGTACACCTTTGGCCATCCATTTCAAATTAACTAAGGAAATGTGTCCCAAAACACAGGAGGAGATAGAATACATGTCCAGGCTCCCTTATTCATCAGCAATTGGCAGCTTGATGTATGTGATAGTTTACACAAGACCAGATATTGCACATGCAGTGGGAGTTGTGAGCAGGTATATGAACAATCCAGGTAAAGAACATTGGGAGGTAGTAAAGTGGATTCTCAAGTATTTGATAGGTACTGCTACTCATGCATTATGTTTTGGAGATTTGGACACCTTTCTACAAGGATATGTATATTGAGATATGGAAGGTGATAAATATAATGGGACGAGCACCATGAGGTTTATTTTTACTATAGGTGGAATAATAGTAAGTTGGATTTCAAAACTACAAAAGGTTGTTGCACTTTCAAAAACAGAAGAAGAGTATGTTGTTGCTACAGAGGCTGGTAAAGAAATTATTTGGTTACAGAGGTTTATGGAGGAATTGGGAAAGAAGCAGGAGAATAGCAGGTTGTAATGTGACAATGAGAGTGCCATTCATCTTGCAAAGAACTCAACCTTCCATTCAAATACTAAGTGTATACATCTTAGGTACCATTTCATATGATCCATCTTGGAAGATGGACATTTCAATTTCGAAAAGATACACACTAGTCAGAATCCTGCAGACATGTTAACAAAGGAAATAACGAGGGAGAAAATGAGTTCTTGCTCAGTTTCAGTTAGTCTTCAAGCATGAAGGTGAAGATGAGAAATTTTCCAGGTCTAAGAAGGTTCATAGTCCAAAAAATACAACATCAATGGAGTTGTTGAGATCAGTCTCCAAGTGGGAGATTGTTGGTTGTGGAGCCTGATTATCTTCCTGATTCGGAGGTCTTTGTTTTCAGTCGTGTTTATACCCCATGAAGACCCTACACTCCAGAATAATGTACACTCATCCACCCGGGGGAGTGAAAGGGAGGGTTACCTCCCCTGCGGGGTCCGGGGGGTTGGGGGGCGAAGCCCCCGAAGGAAAAATTGCCTTGTAAATGTATATTGTAATTTCATTATAAATCTGGACCATTCATTATAAGGTCACATATCTAACAGTCGAAGAGATGTTAGGGTTTTTTTCCCTAGAAAGAAACCCTCTTTTATGAGGTAAATGTATTGCAGCTATGTATCATAGCGAATATTATATTCTGAGAGAGGATACTATGAGACAAAGAAGAGGAATTTACAGCAAGTTTGTTGTAGGTTGTATCCCTTCATTTGTTGGATAATAATAAAGGAAGGACCTGGCAATTTCTCTAGTGGACGTAGCCCACACTGGGTGAACCATGTATATTTGTGTCTCTATTCTATTGTGTATCATATGTGTTTTATTTCCGCATTTGTTTTATTTTATTGCTTCGTGATCCTATTTTTTCTAACAACTGGTATCAGAACGAAAGGTAACTCGCAGGAAAAGAGGATTCCTGGTTCGAGTGGGAGAAATGGCAGAAGATGGAAAGTTTAGGGTCGAGAAATTTAACGACCAAAACTACCAATTATGGAAGATGGAGATGGAATATTATTTATATCAGAAGCATTTATTCCTACCATTGGGAGGAATAGCAAAGAAGATGACAATTATGAAGGACAAAGAATGGGATATGCTTGAAAGAAAGGCTCTAGGAACGATACAGTTGAGCCTGGTAGTGTCGGTGGCTTTCAATATTTCAAAAGAAAACAAAACGAAGGATTTGATGGACACATTAACTAAATTGTATGAAAAACCCTCGGTGTCCAATAAGGTATTTCTAATGAAGAGATTACTTAATATGAAGATGTTATAAGGTGGGTCTATCGCAGATCATTTAAATGAATTTAATACAATTACGAATCAACTAAGTTATGTAAATGTGGACTTTGATGATGAGGTCGGGGCTCTTCTAATCTTGTGTTCGTTGCCAGAAAGCTAGAATGGCATGGTCATGGTTGTAATTAACTATGTCTCTGGTTCAAATACTTTAAAATTTGATGATGTTGTTGGTGTTATCCTTAGTGAGGAAATGAGACAAAAAAACACAGGTGAGACATCAGGTAATGCGTTGAACATGGAGAACAGGGGAAGACAAAAGGATAGAGGAAAGGGCCCAGGGAACCGCAGGAATTCTAGGAAGGGTAGATCCAAATCTAGACTTGGAAAGATAGCATGTTGGAATTGTGGGAATAAAGTACATATGAAGAAAGACTGCAGAGATGCAAAGAAACAAAGAGATGGACAGCAGGAGAAAAATCAAGAAGCAAATGTAACAGGTGATGTGTTACGAGATGCTTTCATTCTATCTGTAGATAATATTTCTGAGTCTTGGGTGGTAAATTCAGGGGCTTCATTTCATGCCACACCCATAGAAAACATTTTCTAGATTATGTTCAACGTGATTTTGAACAGGTTCATTTGGGTGATGATGCACCATGCAAAATTGTTGGAATGGGAAAGGTAAAAATAAAGCAAAGCAATGGAAACCAATGGTTGTTGAAAGAGGTAAGATATGTTCCATATCTAAGGAAAAATATGATTTCAACAGGGCAGTTGGTAAGTGAAGGTTATATATCCATATTTACAGATAAGGTGTGGAAGGTCACAAAAGGATCATTGGTAATAGCGAAAGGACAGAAGGTAGGTACATTGTATTTATGTACTAATAATATTGATTCTTCTATCTCTTTGGCTTCTACAGGAGTGGACATAACATTATGGCATCATAGGCTTGGACACATGAGTGAGAAGGGGATTCAGATACTTCACAAAATAAATTTGTTGTCGGATCTTAAACAAATTGATTTGGACTTCTGTGAGCATTGTGTTTATGGAAAACAGAAGAGAGTCAGTTTTCTTAGAGTCGGAAAAGAAAATAAGAGTGAAAGTTTAGAGCTTGTGAATACAGATGTATGGGGACCATGTCAGGTATCATCTCTTGGTGGATCTCGTTATTATGTTACTTTTATTGATGATGCAACTAGAAAAACTTGGGTTTATTGCATTCGAAAAAAATATGATGTTTTTGATACTTTTAAGAAATGGAAATCTTTTGTTGAGAATGAGACAAGAAAAAGGTTGAAGTGTCTCAGATCAGATAATGGAGGTGAATATTGCAGCAAAGAGTTTGATAATTACTGTTCATACCATGTGATTTGTAGAGAGAATCCAATTCCAAGAACACCAGAAGAAAATGGTGTTTCAGAAAGGACGAATAGGACAATCATGGAGCGTGCAAGGGGTATGAGATTGCATGTTGGTTTTCCCTTAAATTTATGGGTAGATGTTGTAGATACTGTTATTTACTTAATAAATAGAGGACCTTCAAGCTCTTTGGATGGTATAATTCCAGAGTAGGCATGGATATGTAAAAAGGTAAACTATTCTTTTTTGAATACTTTCGGTTGTGAAGCATTTGTCCATATTGATAAAGAAAATAGAACAAAGCTTGACAAAAAATGCTAGAAGTGTACCTTTAGTGGATACGGTGTTAATGATTTTGGTTATATCTTATGGGATTATGAAAATAACAAAATCATTAGGAGTAGAGATGTCATATTCAATGAGAGGGTCATGTACAAAGATCAGTTGCAGGGAAAGAAATAGGAAAAAGAAAAACCAGAATACATAGTGCTTGATGAGATCACTGAAAAAGAAATTCCAAAGGAACCAAAAAATTAAAATGTACAACAACAAGAGAAAAAGGTACCTCAAACTCCTGCAAGTGTTGTTAGAAGATATACTAGGTTGAGTATACCCCCTGAACGATACTCTCCTTCATTGTATTATTTATTGTTGACTAATTCTAGTGAACCATAATGTTATGAAGAGGCAATGCAGGTAGACACCAAAAAGAAGTGGGAGCAAGGCATGAAAGAGGAAATGGATTCCTTGGTAAATAACCATACTTGGGACTTGGTTCAGTTTCTTGCAGGAAAAAGAGCATTGCAGAATAAATGG
>ML824138.1:0-12361 GCA_009831015.1 Picea engelmannii | reverse complement strand
TAGTTATTGTTCAAGGGAAGTAATGACTTCCAAAGGTAGCTACAGCTTCCAAATGTAAAGGGAGGGATAAACCTCCAAGAGGAAGATACAATCCTCCAATATCAAGAGAGAGTTGAACTCTCCATCCTTTCCCCTTCCTTCCAGCCAAGAATATATGAGAGATAATAAAATTTTACATTAAATCATCACCATCAACCAATCATCACATAGAACCTGGTAATGCTTCCTGAGACTTCTTCAATTTCTGCAATTCTTCAATTATTGGAGTACTCTAATCCTGTAGATAATATTACTCAATGTATTCTCTGAAACTCCTCCAATTTTCACTCCTTGAATCCTTCCCAAAAATAGGTTATAGAAAGAATGGTAGACTTTATTCAATTATGGTCTATTCAGGAGAGTGAATTTTCACATAATTCCTCGCACTCAATAATTAACATCCTATTATGAAACTCGCACACAAGAAACTAAAGTCCGTACTCTTTCCAATGAAATTTGTCCCACTTCATTTGGATTCTCGATGAATAAGTTATGACTGTTTTACCCAGAACACCTTTTTATTGACTAGCTTCAGGACTGGTCACAAACCCTATCTTCCACAGAGTGTATCTCCATAATTATAGAGAATCAAGAGATGAAATTTTTACCAGAGGTACCTTGATATGTCTTCTCAATGCCATAACTATTTCACCATATGAATCGTTCTAGAAAAAAAGTTATAGCAAAAATGGTAAGATGACCTGAAAATAACATACCTTAGAACACATCACCAAAATACTTCATCCTCCCTTGAAATCCGGCCTTCTTTTCTTCTTATTTCCTCTGAAATTCAACTTGTATCAAATGACTGTATAATGATGTTTATTTATACCATTTATGTCACTTCCTTTTGACATTAGGGATGACCTGACACTTTCTTATTTTGTAATTATTTTCTTTAATTATCTTCAGGGCCTACATGTACTTCCTTCTTCAATTCAATTTGTCATCTTCAAAAATTCATTTCTCCTCAACCATGAGGATCCACGTGACGTGCAACATACCACCAGAAACAACATGATGTATACTATCCATCCATGGGTATTGTATCTGCATGTGCATTTTCCTTCATGTCCAAATACCTTCATTAATCTTGTGGTCCAAAACCCATGACTAAGGTTGACAACAATGACAACAACCAATCTTCCAACACATGCTTGTTGCAGGGTATAATATGTAGGATATAAATGTGATCAAAAAGAAATTAGCTAATTCATTTTTAATGAAGGATTTGGGTGTTGCAAAGAAAATCATTGGTATGAGAATAACAAGAGACGGGAAAAATCACAAATTGACATTTTCTCAGGGTGAGTGCATAGAGAAGGTGGTGGAGAGGTTTAGAATACAGAATGCAAAACCAATTAGTACACCTTTGGCCATCCATTTCAAATTAAATAAGGAAATGTGTCCCAAGACACAGGAGGATATAGAATACATGTCCAAGGTCCCTTATTCATCAACAGTTGGAAGCTTGATGTATGCAATGGCTTGCACAAGACTAGATATTTCACATGCAGTGGGAGTTGTGAGTAGGTATATGAATAATCCAGGTAAAGAACATTGGGAGGAAGTAAATTGGATTCTCAGGTATTTGAGAGGTACTTCTACTCATGCATTATGTTTTGGAGGTTCAAACACTTTTCTATAGGGATATGTTGATTCAGAAATGGCAAGTGATAAAGGTAATAGGAGGAGCACCACGGGGTATGTTTTTACTATAGGTGGAACAACAGTAAGTTGGATTTCGAAACTACAAAAGGTTGTTTCAATTTCAACAACAGAAGCCGAGTATGTTGTTTCTACAGAGGCTAGTAAAGAAATGATTTGGTTACAGAGGTTTATGGAGGAATTGGGAAAGAAGAAGGAGAATAGCAGGTTGTACTGTGACAGTGAGAGTGCCATTCATCTTGCAAAGAAATCAAACTTACATTCGAATACTAAGCGTATACATCTTAGTTACCATTTCATATGATCTGTCTTGGAAGATGGACATTTCAAGTTGGAAAAGATACACACTAGCCAGAATCCTGCAGACATGTTAACAAAGGGAGTAACCAAGGAGAAATTGAGTTCTTGCTCATTTTCAGTTGGTTTTCAAGCATGAAAGTGAAGATGAGAAATTTTCCAGATACAAGAAGGTTCATATTCCAGTAGATACAACATCGATGGAGTTGTTGAGATCAGTCTCCAAGTGGGAGATTGTTGGTTGTGGAGCCTGATTATCTTCCTGATTCAGAGGTCTTTGTTTTCAGTCGTGTTTATACCCCATGAAGACCTTACACCCTAGAAGAATGTACACTCATCCACACGAGGGAGTACAAGGGGGGGTTATGCCCCCTGCGGGGTTCAGGGGGGCTATCCCCCCAGTTGGGCGGTCCGGGGGAAAGTGGTCCCCCAACGAGGGTTTGGGGGACAGCGTTCCCCGAAGGAAAAATTGCCTTGTAAATGTATATTGTAATTTCATTGTAAATCCTGGACCATTCATTATAAGGTCTCATATCTAACGGTAGAAGTGATGTTAGGGTTTTTTTCCCTAGAAGGAAACCCTCTTTTATGAGGGAAATATATTGTGGCTATGTATCATAGAAAATATTGTATTCTGAGAGAGGATACTGTGAGAGAAATAAGAGGAAGTTACAACAGGTTTGTTGTAGGTTGTATCCCTTCATTTGTTGGATAATAATAAAGGAAGGACCTAGCAATTTCTCTAGTGGACATAGCTCACACTGGATGAACCAAGTATATCTATGTCTCTATTGTATTGTGTATCTTTTGTGCTTTATTTCCGCATTTGTTTTTTTTTGTTGCTCTGTGATGTTTTTTTTTCTAACAAAAATGTGAACATTGGTACTTTCTTGAGAGTTTGAAAGCACATGATGCAATGTAATAATGAAAATTGGTTTGGTAAATTTTTTTTATTTACCCTAACTTAGTGAGCCTTTAGACAAGTAGGTGCACCTGTGGGTGATGTTCAACCACACTAGTGTAATCTATTCAATGCATATAATTTTATTATAAAATATGGCGATGTGTTTAAACATTGACTCTTTGGGGCATTATGTTTAGGGTACACCCCAGGGTGATTTATTAAACGTGGTGCACCACTAGGTTAAATTTTATAAATTGTTGAGATAGCAATGCGGTTAATGAAGTGTAATGCACCGATGCAGTTATAATCCAGTTTAGTGCCAGTGTCGGGGTGGTCCAAAGGACACATCGCTTTTATTTTTGGTAATTTATAAAGGTGCACTAGCTTGAACGGTGTTGGTGTGGATATATATAGACGCACCGATAGAGGTGCTTACTGTGGCGTTATGTTTTGGGTATGCCCTGGGGAGAATAATTAAACTTAGTGCACTACTAGGTTAAATATTATATCGTTGGAATAATTATGTAGTAAATGAAGTGTAATGCACCAGTGTGGATATAATCCTTGTTTGCACCGATGTAGGGGAGTTTCGAAAGACGCATCACTTTATTTTTTGGTAGTTTTTCACGATGCACTAGCTTGAACAACGTCGATGTAGCCATATATCGACGCACCTTCGACGATGCTACCTGTGTATTTAACACATTACACACTGCTTTGGGGTGAGTCGAACCGTTCAGGCGCATTGCGCAAAAATTTTTTAAAAAATGAAAAAAATGCCCAATTTCAAGCGAAATTGTAATTTTGATTGGATGAAAATGAAAATAGGAAGGAATAAATAAATTACATGCTCTATTTTTTCCCAAGGACGAATAGTTGCACCATTGAGAGGAAATGAAAAATTATGTTAATTTCCAAAATTTGGAAATGTGTGGAATCCAACAATGGAGATATCCAAGTCGATGTAGAGCACTAGAAATGGGGCATCTTAGGAAAAAAGGTGAGAACTAGTTCTTTCTTGAGAGTTTGAAAGCACGAGATGCACTGCAACAATGAAAATTGATTTGGTATTTTTTTTATTTGCCTTACCTCGATGCACCTTTCGACAAGTAGGCACACTGGTGGGTTATGTTCAATGGCACCAGTGTGAGTGCATGTAATTTTATTATAAATTATGGAGGTGCTATGGGAAAATGGACTCACCGGGGTGTCATTGTTAATGAAAGTTATGGTGCGTCAATATGTTAACGATGCACCAATTAAAAAAACCTTTGCAAAAACCTCTCACCACATGCCTCCGCTATGAAGGGTGATGGGGAGTTTGAACATTTAAGCTCTGATGTGATCATTTTTATATGCACACCAATGTGTTTATTCCATAAAGGTGCACCGAAAAAAAAATATGATCGCCTGGCTCCACTATTTACAGCTAAGGGAAAAATTTGTGGGGAGGTTCTGTAAAAAAACTTCGCTAGAAGGTGTTCTCCTTGTAGTGTCTCCAATTCGGCTTACCCGACTGTCAGCCATCAACCACTTCTATTCTAATGTGGCAACTGTTGATGTGGAATGACACATGGATGTTGATTTGGCTTAACAAGTCATTCTAAGGTGTCATGTTGGTTGATATGGCACGAAACATAGATGTTGAAGTGGCATAAAATGTTATCACCCACTTTCCTTCATCATCCATTAGCCATTTCTCTTGGAAGACCTGAACACCTTGTCGAACTGGTCAACGCTTGACAATTGGCCCATTGGCCATCAACAATTTATCTTGCATGATCTAAACACTTCTTTGAATCAGTTGATAGCCAACCATAGGTCATCAACTATTTCCATTGGTGATTGAAAACCCTTTACCGAATATGGCCGACCTGACCGTCGATTGTTAGCAATTTATTTTGGCCAACTCCATCATTTCAAAATATTTTGACTAAAAACTTGATGAATTTGGACCATCGATCTCCAAGCAAATATGATCTTGACCATCGATCAACTCCAACTCTCGAACGACCGAAACTAATATAGACCATCAATCTGCTTCAACTTCCCAACCTCCGAAATGGAATATTGGTCATTGATCTACTCAACCTTTCAAACAGATGAAACCTTATGAATTTTTAAATTTATCAGGATGAATCTGGGTCATTGATTGTGATATCAAATGTGATCTCAGCCATCGATTTATCAACTCTGTCCAACTTCTACAAGTGATCATTAAAACTTGATTTTCAACCTTCCAGGTCAAATTTAACTCTACAAATTTGTAGATTGGATCCATTGAAACTCTTAAACATTTCCAAGTCTTTTAAACTTGAATTTTTCTCACGTATTTGGGGATTTCTCTCTAATTTTTCACTGTTTTCCCTCAAATTCCCATAGATTGAAATCTATGGCAATGAATTTTCCCAATTCTCACTAGTTCTTGGCCCATACAAGCCCGATGTTTGAACCATATTCTCTGATACCATGATGTAACATCCCCCCAACCTAGCTGAGGAACATTATGATGCAAAAAAACTCATAAATTAAAAATTTTGTTATCTAGTTAATTTCCTATACCTTACAACTACGAATTACAACCAAATTTAACTGCTAATTGTTACCATTATTTAGACGCATCTACAACACTTTAAATAAACATGAATGCAGCTAATAAATCACAGAACAATATGTAAAATCATTCTCATGCATAGAGTAAAAGCACAACAATTAACACATAAAATAATACAACAACAAGATAAAACACTTAATTGTTAGAAACAGTTGTGCAACCAGCTGTTTAGGATGGATCTTCCACCCAACCATAGAATTTTTGTTACAAATATCAATAGCAAGTCACCCCTGAGCTGAGGCTATCAATCCACAAAAGACAGTGGTCTCTCAATGTCCACTCATAGCTCAGAAAACCCACAACCCACTAATATTCTCCTACAGCTATGTCAATTTTCCACCATCTCTCTTCCTCTCAACCTTCTGAACCCAAGGAATGTACCCCTTCACTAATCTCAATCCCTCAAGTGTCTCATTCATTTATCAGGGTCTCTCTGGCATAGGTAAGCAAGAATCTCACTCCTAGGAAAACTACCAGCAAAAACAAAAACAAACACTTGTTGTTACAGTGCAACTCACCCAAGAGTTCACTCTTCAATCCTAACAACCTGGCTCTTCAGTATTCAGTTCCAATATGTTCCATAAACACTCCAGCATGCTCTATAATATTCCCTCCATGGATGCTCCAACTCTAATCTCTCTTTCTTTCTCTTTACTTTTTGTTCATGAACAAAACTGAATGTGTAAAAATTGTTGCATCTACCCATACAAATTTCTCTCTTTTGGATTTCTTTCTTGACTCACACACTTCCCCAAGTTGATTGTACTCATCCCTCCATGTGCCCAATCACTATGGGTTGTGAACTCTCACACCCACCCTCTTACATGAATTCAATTATTGGCTTTGGGAACACTCAATCAGAAATTAGAAGGTTCATATACCAATAGCAAATTTAGGGAAATGTGTTGAATTAATATACATGGGTATTTCCCCCTTGGGCCCCTCTATTAAAAATTGTCTTAGACCCCCCCTCTCTTTTGGATTAATTCATCCCCCATCTCTATCCATGTCCCCTTAGTAGCTGGTATCACATTTTTATTATTAAAACTTAGAAATACATTTCGTGTATACATTGCTTTGGCCATAGCCACACATTATATCTACATTACACATTAATTAAATTGGGGGTTATAGTGGGGATGTTACATTAGGGCCTCAAAACAACCCTGGAAGTTTAGGACCCAAAACAATCGTAGAAAAACTACCAAGATGGAAATTTTATTTTCATCTAGTGAAATAGGTGGGCATCCATCTATATCCACCTGGATCAATCCTCCCCCCTTAGGAAGCAATGGCCTTCATTTTGTAGAGTGACCCCATCAAATGGGGAAAATTTTGTTGAAATTGACACTTGGTGAGAAAATTCCTTGGTGTAGTAGTTTCTCTGCTTTGACAACCCAATTGATTTGGATCTTCAATTGGAGGGTGCCCTTAACCTATGTATCCATGATCTGATCAATGGTTTCCTATTCCATGCAATCAGGTTTGAACTCTGTAACTATCATTTTCTCTTCCACTTTCGATGTGTCTAGTAGTGGTTGAAAATATGGCCGAAGTAGGTCCACATTGAATACTAGGTGTAATCCAAGCAAGGGGGAATACTTAAATCAAAATCATTGTCACCCATAGCCTTGGTGATGGTGTAGGGTCCAAAACGAAATGGGCACGACTTCTGATGGGGTTTTGTAAGGTACTCTTTCTGCAAATGCAACCAAACCTTGTCTCCAACCTGAAACTTGTGGGGAACTCGATGTTGATCATGGCATTGCTTATACTTAGCATTGGCTTTCTGCAAAATATCATGGACATGTTGGTGGATGTTTTGAATTCGTTCAATGAATTTGGTGGCCTTGTCAAACTCAAATTTGGCATGGGAATATTCTTCCTATGTGAATGCGAGGGGCAGTGCTAAATCAATGGGGCCCAATGGTAGAAACACCTAGTCTACCTGAAAGGGAATGTGGTCAGTTGAGCTATGGAGGGATTTTTTGTAGTTGTGTTGGACATAAGGAAGGCTCTCATCCCATGTGCATGGATTATTGGACTTGTACATGTGTAATATACGCACGATCATCCTATTGATGACCTCTGTTTGTCCATCGGTCTTAGGGTGGAAGGTAGTGGATTTGGTGAGCTTGTTTTCCAACATCGACTAGAGGTTCAACCAAAATGTGCTCAAGAATATATTGTCTCGATATGATATGATGGCTTGTGGGAGCCCGAAGTGTACCCATATATGCTCAAAGAAGAGCTTGGTAGTGGCCTCAGTTGTGATACTCTTCTTCCAAGCAGTTAGAATGGCCATCTTAGAGAGTCAATCAACAACCATGAATACACAGTCATTTCCATGCTTGGTGAAAGGGAGACCTAACATATAGTCCATCAATATGGATTCCTAGGGCTCATTGGGGGTAGGCATAGGAGTGTATGTCCTTTTTTTTTAATGGTTGGATTATAAATGGTGTATGTAGTGCATGATCTGATATAATTACTAACATAATGTCAAAGATTTGGGAAATAGAAATACTTATGTAGTACTTCCATTGTCTTCTCCACACCAAAGTGTCTTTCCACCCGACTGTAGTGGGATTTCCAAATCATCTTCTCACGCTTGCTTGAAGGAGAACATAGATGACCCAAATGGCATAGTAGTCCATATCGAAGATGGAAGTCGACAACGGTCATGAATGTTCCCAACATTTGGTAGATCGTAGAGAAGTTAGGATTGTTATCATAGCGTTGGGACCACTCGAAGGTATCATGCCCATAAGATTCAAGGACCCTGGTTAGTGCTACAGCTAGAGGTCAAATAAGGCAATCAACGACATGATTGGTGTTCCCTTTCTTATACTTAATGTTGAGGTGAAACTATTGCAAGTATGTGAACCATTTTTTATGGTGGTCATTCTACAATTTTCCTTATGTCTGCATGAACTGTAGAGGATTATGATCTATATGGATGATTGTCTCTTTCCCTATAATGTAATGCTTCCATTGGAAACAAGCTTGTATGATGGAATACATTTCTTTGTCATAATTAGGGTACTTATGGATGACATCTGAGAGTGTCTCACTATGATAGGCCATTGGATGACCATGATGAGTGAGAACGACACCAATATCATAATCAAAAGCATCTATCTCAATCTCAAATGGTTGTTGCAGATCGAGTAAGGAGAGCACCAGGGTTGAGAATAAGCGATGTTTCAGATCATCAAAGGTTTTTTTTGTGATATTCCCTACACAAATTTGGATTTTCAACCACCCTTGGTCACTTGGATGAGATCACATGTGATATGGGATAATCCCAACACGAACCTGTGATAGAAGTTGGCAAGGTCTAAGAAGATCCAAAGATCAATTAATGTTGTCAAGGTTGGCCAGTCACGAATGAATTGGATCTTGGCTAGATCAACATGCACACCATGATCATATATAATGTATCTAAGGTATTGGACTTAGTTCATGTCGAAGGAGGATTTATCTAAGTTAACATACAACGTTTGTTGCCGCATAGTGTAGAGGACCTATTGAATGTGTTACAAGTGTTCTTCCCAACTCTTGGTGAAGACGAGGATGTCATCTAGATATACAACCATAAAGGAATTGGTGAAGGACCACAAGATGTCATCCATCAACCTCATGAAATTTTTTGGGGCATTCGTTAAGCCAAAGGGCATGACCAACCACTCAGAAAGACCTTCTTTAGACTTGAATTCAATCTTCCATACATCAGTCTATTCTATGGGGACCTATTGGTAGCCAGAATTCACATCAATATTACTAAATTACTTTTCCCCCTTGAGTTGGTTGAAAAGGTCATCAATTCAAGGAATTGGGTATCGGTTCCTAACTGTGATTTTGTTCAAAGCTCTGTAATCAATACAAATTTTCCAGGTCTCATCTTTCTTCTCTACTAGCACGATTGGGCTTCCGCAGGGTGAGGAGCTTGGTTGAATGTGCCCTTTTTGGAGAAACTCTTGAATCTGGTGCTTGATTTCCTCATTTTCCAAGAGAGAGTGTAGATACATCGGCCCATTAGGAAAAGGAATTCCATGGGTCAGATCAATTGAATGCTTGAACTGGTAGTGCAGATGCACCCCAGTAGGTGAGGTGAATATGTCCTGGTATTCTTCCATGAATTTTTCCACTTGCTTTTGTTGCATAGAGGAGCCATGTGCAGAGGCCATGGATGTGGGAAAGACCTTCCATTCATTCTGAGAGAGAATCATGAAGAGGATAAATTTCCCGGTCTAGGAGATAACCTTCCTACATTGCTTAGCTGAGACCAAAAAAATTGTGGTAGGTGGATCTCCCTCTGGTATCATGTACAATTGTATACCCACGGTAACAATGACACTACGAGATATAGACTCATATACAACATGATGTTTCCACATGCCTAAAATAACATCAAAAACTTCAAGTGGGAAAACATCACACAATAACTCATCCTTGAAGAGCTTGATTCCAAAGGGAAGAAAACACTGTTGGCTGATGTGGAGATCTTGTCATTGGCTTCCTTGGATGAGCCACCCGATGTTGTATGGTTGCGGATATGGTATTGTCAGAAAATTCAACCAATTGATGACCTCTTATGAGATAAGGTTCTTTTGGCTTCTTCTATCAACAATGAAATGTAGCATGGCACCCTTCACCCACATCTGTGAGTGAAAAAGGCACTCACCTTCCTCCAACTCTTCTAGTTTGTTTGGATGGATCTTGGTGGTAGAAACTATGGAAATAGGTTCCACATCAATTATCTACTTCCCCTTATCTATATCTAAATCAAAGTCAGATCTTGGATCTAACTTTGAGGATTTCATCTTGGCAACTAATGACTACTTCGAGCAACATTCATTAGTGTTGTTCCAAGGGATTTTATGGAACTTGCACCACTTCCCAGTGTCTTTCTTCATCTTCCCATTACCATTCTTTGTTTGTAGCTTAGACTGGTTGTCCTAAGGTTGTCCATCCTTGCTTTGTCCTTTGTTTTGTGTGTCAGGGATTCCTTTTTCTGGCTTATACTATGATGCATTTGTAGATCCAAACTCCCACTTATTCCTCTACTTAAATCTTTGTTCAATTTTGAAAACATATCGATAAGCATCTCCCAACGACGAGATATCCAGAAACTGCATTTTTGTTTGGATGTACCTATGTAGTACCCCACAGTATTTTAGAAACAAATTTCACTGAAGTCTATGATACCCATATTGGTGTACAAGGTATGGAAGGTATTTGTGAACTATGGCATTGTTCAGTCCCTTTCCTAAAACAAGGTGGTCCATCTCGTGTACTGGTCGTCGTATTTTCCAACAGGGTAATATTTTTCGTTGATGACATCCATAAAAGATTCCCAAGTGGGCTTGACCCAAAATATTCGATACTCCTATGTGGAGTTTTTCTCACAGTAAGTCTCCCGCTAATTTTTGACATGAGGGATAGCCTTAAGGAGTGAAAAGGTGATATTTTCCCTATTGGAAAAATTATAAACAGAGAAATAAACTTCTAGTATATTTAACCATTTTTCCAAAGCATCCACATATATATGACCTTCAAAAGGGAATATCAAAATTAACTTGTATCTTCAAGGGGGAAATGCCTCTAAAGTGGCCACTTGACGAAGATGCATATGTTGTTACTAGAAGACTTTGAAGGATTTGGGAAAAATTATCCATCATGTCATTCCTCTATTGCACAAGGACTTGCACAAGCAATAGATTAATAAGATCTCATGCTCCCTTGTCTCTATTTTCCTCCTCCATGGGCGACTATTGGGGTTGGCGAGGATGGTCTTCCAAATGATTTACTAGTTCGAGTTCCAATGCCTTATACCTTGACCTCATTGGAGACGTACACAGAGAAATAGATAAAGAGAAGAACACTTTGATACCACTGATCCAAATTTATGAGGGAATGAAATGAAACACAAAAATAGGACAAAAACATAGAGATATGGTAATACTCAATTTATATTAGAGAATGAAATATGCAGAGACTATAATAGAAAATACATAGTGAAATGAACTCACTAGAATGGTGGTATATTATCTCTTAGAAGAGATGTGACGACTACACACATTCACAAGAAGATGATTACTATGAGGCTCAAAAATCCTTTTTAACATAAAGCATAAATGATAAAACCATAAACATCCAAAACCCTAACCTCATGAGATGAAACACCAAAAGGTCTGTGGGCCTCAATGGGGGTAGTTGATACATCAACTTCTCAAGGGCATAAATTTTGCATACGATCTCTATTTGGGATGCTCAGTACCCCATCGGAAAGGTCTAGCCAAGGAGTACACATTCTATTCATCCTAGAATATTCCTTTAGCTACTTGCTAGGTGCTCTCGTTAAAAAAAAAAAAAAAAACATATTTTAGGGCCTCAAAACAACCCCATAAGTTTAGGACTTGAAAAAACGATAGAAAATTTGTCAAGATGGAAACTGTATTTTGAGCCAGTGGAATAGGTATATGGCCATCAATGTCCACCTAGATCATTTAATTTAAGGATATATGCATCACCAATATTTTTACTTTGACTATTTAACTTAGATGATTATGATTCCAATAACTCATCTCTAATGGATACATTTTTTTAGGATCAAGGAAACGAGGAAAATAATAATGATGTATCTGCAAATCTTCTCTCATTGGATTACTCCTCAATAGGATCATATGGTGTCATCAAAACATTATGAGAATACAACACCCTAGTGGTGTCCTTGATGAAAGTATCTACAAGATTGGTTTAGGAAACCTTCTCTATTTTCTTGGAGAGACTATTAAGTTTTTTCAACTCAAGGGTATCATAGGTTGCTATGTCAT
>ML824137.1:68247-80873 GCA_009831015.1 Picea engelmannii | reverse complement strand
AAGGGTTCATAAAGATAATAGTAGAGGACATTCAATTTAGGGTGGACTAGGTCCACTATAGTATTAAATAAATCCCACTATAGTAGTTAGATATAATAAATGTAAGAGGAATTCTTAGAAGGTTTGGCTTCTATATATGGAACAATATATAAAAATACACTCTTTATTATATCAAACCCTCAAGGTAGGGAAACACCATACAATGGATCCTATTATGGAAGGGATCCTCTCCTCGAAGTGGGGTAGTCGAAGGACTATTGAGCAGAGAAGGGGAAAACTTCCTGGGGTGGGACAAACATGTGGGGAATGAGGGATTGTAGGCTATTAGTCTGAGTTGATACCTGTGACATAGTCTTTCCTATTGTCTGAGATACATTAGCCTGGTTAGGAATTCCTTTACCAGAGTGGAGTTTAGTCCCAGCTCGGGGGTGACCCACTATTGAGAGTGATGAGAAACATGGTATAAGGTTGGGAGGTTCGTGGAAGGTCTACATGCAGTTGGTGATATTTTTACCAAGATACGTGTCAATTGTGTGTTAAATTACCTGTCTTTATATTTATGGGTATTGCCTATCTATGTTGCATGTATATGTTACTATAATTTTCGTATGAATTTGTTCATTTAAAAAATGTACTTTTTTGTTTTAATTTTTATATATAAAGTTCTGCAAGAGTTTATGTGTGCATATGTCTTAATTTGCATACAGTTCAAAACTTTTATGTGGCATAGCCCAATTGGATGTTGGGGATGTTACAATATGGTATCAGAGCTCCACTCTTCAACATTGATCCTGGATGGTCCAAGCAAGTGGAATTGAAATGAAATTTCATAGAGAATTATTTCAAAGTGTCCATATTTCAAGTTACAGAGCGTCCATGGTAAAAATTAGAAGCAATTGTGTGGAATTGGGAAAAGCCCCAATTTTTGTTGTTAAATTCATGGGAAAATTGAGAAATTTGGCCAAGTAATGAGATATTATTAATTTAAAATATGTTCTAGCAAATTTAGACCTAGAATTGGTCAAATTTGAAGCGATATTAGTTGATTAAAATTCTCAATTTGTGAATTGAGTTTGGCAAAAATTTGTTCCAGGAATTTCAACTAGCAACAATTTGTTGTTGCAGAGGTTGAATTGGTGTTATCAGAGTGAAATTGAACAAATTTCATAGTTGCAGAATATATGGAGAAAATTGGGAAAACATTTGGCAAGAGCCCTAATTTATGCAGTAGAATTCATGAGGAATTGATGCGCATAAAATGAATGTGTGCAGGTGTGCACACTAAAAATGCATGATGTGCACTGAAAATCTTGTGATGTGTGGAAAATAAGGGTATGTGGCTATGCATGATAAAATTTACCACTGCATGGTGTAGAGTGATAATGAGGGGAAAATATTGGCACGCAGGTGTGCACACTTAAATTTGGTGTTGCATGGTGCAGAGTGGCAATGTGTGGAAAATATTGGCACACATGTGTGTGCACTTAAATTTGGCGTTGCGCGGTGCAGAGTGGTAATGCATGGAAAATATTGGCGTGTGGGTGTGCACACTTAAATTTGGCGTTTCACAGCATATAGTGTCAATGCATGGAAAATATTGGCATGCAGGTGTGCGCACTTAAATTTGGCACTGCGCAATGCAGAGTGGTAATGCGCAAAAAATATTGGTGTGCGGGAGTGCACACTAAATTTAGAATTGTGTGGTGTGAATTGAGTGGTTCATGCGTAATATTGGTGCACACGGTGTTTGAATTCATAATAATGGCGTGCATGGTGTTCATAGTATTGACAGAGCGCAGAGGTATTTTTTTAGTGTGCGCGCAATGTGGGTATATGTTCTCGTGGGACAATTTAATTAATTGTGCGCGCAGAGTACTGGTGTGCATTGGGGGAATACTGAACTTCGACATGGTTCAGTGTGTAGAGTGCAATGCACACAAAATATTATCATGTGACACAAAAATTGCATGCAACATGTATTAGTGCATGAACCAAAATTGTGTGCGGTAGATATTTCCGTGTGACACAAAAGTAGTGTGCACCAATTATTAACGTGACAGAGAAGTGATCCACATTGGTTATAGGTGCCTGAAGCATGTGATACCTTATGGTGTTGTTGTACATGATAAATATGGGTGTACATGTTCAAATTTGTGTGCACGAAGTCGTTTGGATGGTGTACAACAACAAAAAAATAATGAATTTCTGTGACATTTTATACTCTTTGAAGGTCATCTGTTTTCAGTGCGTTTTTTAGGCCCTAAACAATGTTTTTAGCTACTCAAAAACCCCGAGAACAAAATGCAACTCTCTACACTTTGTCTTTGTAGCCCAAATGAAAGAGACCGGAGGGATATTTCTAATGGTGTAAATCATTCTTCAAATAGATATTTTATGAGGAAGTTACAGGACAAACAATGGAGGGTAAATTTTAAGACCCAACTAACTTCGAAAGGCCATAACTTTCTTCTCTGGAATTAGATTGAGGGATAGGAGCAGTCTATAGAAAGATATTGAACCATAGAAAATATTCCTAGAGCTGAATTAAAATTATTGGCATGTTAAAAATGTCTAAGATGATAAATAATGTACCTGTAGAATTCCAGATGAAAAACACTAATTGGCCTAGAACTTCAACAGGTTGTAACTAGCAGCTCGGAACCCAGAAAGAGGTGAAACTTGGACAGGTTGTCCAAAATATGTATATTAAGAAACCCAATTGAGATCCTACTAAAACTCCAATTGATTAGGTGCAAAAATGCATAATTGCACCAAGTTGAAGACTAAACAGAAAAAATTAATGGACAATTTTCAAATAACCATAACTTTCTGCTCAGGACTCAGAATTGAGCATGGAAGAAGGCATTGGAAAGGTCTTGGACAATAGAATATAATTAGTTTCCCAAAAAATTGATCTGGGCTTTCAATGTTTAGTAAATCGGAAGAAATAATTATGATGCATTATTGAACCAGAATGGTTCATATTTTCATGAAATTGTTGAAACAGTTAGCTTGACAAAGTTTTGTTGGCTGCACATTTTGCATAACAACAACTAGATTAAATCAGGACCAGAACAGAGTGAAGAGGAATGGAAGATGCATAGTGGGATTACATCCAGGAAGATGAGATCATAGGGATGGATGTCCATATGAGCATTGAAGGAACAAACTCTAATGGACATGGATAAGTAAGGGATGAAAACGTGAATATGGTAGAGACCATTAAAATTTTGCAGAAGGATGTACAAATCCATAAGGCTGATAATTAAAGGCTTATGAAATCCAAGGAGCAGCAGGAGAACTTCAACATAAAGTTAATGCAAATCTTGAACATAATATAAAATAAATTGGAGAAGGAGAGTGTTTCAAGGAAATTAGGAAGTCATGAGTCTCCTGATGAGAAAAGAAGAAAAAGAAGTGTTAGCAAACATCACCATAACTCCTCGACTCATTCCAGTAAGATATCACACAACATCTCAAGTCCATCACATGTCTGGAAGCATAAGAGGTCTAGGGTGGATGAGCTACTAGGAGAAATGAACAAAATCAAACCTCCTACATTGGATGGTGAGCACAAGAAGGATGAATATACAGAGACATGGTTTTTGGGCATGACAAAGTATTTTCAATTGCATAATTATTATTCTCATGAAAAAGGAATAATTTCCATCTATCAACTCAAGGGAAAGGCATCCATGTGGTGGGATCATCTTGTGCGGGTGCAACACATTAAAGAGAAAAATGTTACTTGGAGGGAATTCAAGAAGTATTTTGAAAACAAATATTTTACTAAGAGATATTATGATAAGAAAATGAAAGAGTTATTTGAACTGAAGCTTGGGAGTATGACCATAGATGAATATGAAAGAAGGTTTTTATAACTGCTAAAGTATGTTTCTTTCATCAAGGATGAGACAATTAAGATTCACAGGTATTTGAGTGGATTTCCATCATTCATCAATGACAAAATATAATATGATGATCCCAAAAAATTGGAGGAGACTATAAGGCGAGATAAATGCCTATATGATCAAAAAAAATCAAGGACAACTTTCCAAAAAGATTGGGAAGACAAAAATAAATTCAATATGGATAAAAGGAAGAAGGGGACTAAGCCACCATTATTCAGAAATGATCTACATGGACAACCAACTTCTAGAGAACACAGAATGATCGAGACATGGGGTCAAAGGACAAGGAAGCCACCTATTATATGTTAGGGTTGTAAAGGAGATCATATGTTTAGAGATTTTCCTCACAGAGGTGAAAAAGTGAGGATTGTTCACAATGTATAGAAATCTTAAACAATGGAGGACATGGGAACAAATGTACCAAGGATCTATGCATTCCTAGACAACAAACAAGCTGAGTATCAACCACATATGATTGAAGTGGAAGGTATGATCAACAACTAAACCATTGTTATTTTAATTGATTCAGGAGCTAGTCATAGTTATATAGATCCTAAGATGGTGAAAAGTTTTCATTTTCCAAGAAGAAAGCATGGAAAATCTTGGTTGGTGCAGTTGGATATCAAAGCCAAAAGAAACGTTAATGAGATGGTTAAGTCATGTGTTATAGACATGAATGGATTGAACACCAGAGAAGATTTGAACATATTTCCTTTAGGTTCCTATGACTGTTTAATTGGGATGGATTGGTTGTACCAACATCATGATATACTAGACTTTCATAAAAATACATTTACTTTCTTGGATGAGGAAGGGAACCTAAGGACAATGCAGGGAATTCCTAGGGCAGTAACCATCAGAGAAATTTTATCATTGCACCTAAATAAATGTTATAGAAAAGGGTGTCAAATATTTGGAACACATATGGAAGAGACACCTAAAGATAAGGTGTTAAATATTGAAGATTATGTAGTCCTAAAAGAGTTTGAAGATGTGTTTAAGGAAATACCAAGATTACCCCCTAAAAGAGACATTGATTTCTCCTTAAATTTGATGCCTGGAGAAACTCCAGTATCCAAGACTCCATACAAGATGAGTACACCAAAATTGAAGGAGTTGCAAATGCAACTTGAAGAGCTCCCGAAGAAGGGGTATATAGAACCAAGTGTGTCACCTTGGGGTGCCCCAGTTTTATTTGTGAATAAATAGGATGGAACATTAAGACTTTGCATTGACTTTAGGAAGTTGAACAAGGTAACTGTGAAGAATAAGTATCATTTTCCAAGGATTGATGACCTCTTTGATCAGTAGAAAGATGCAAAACTATTGTCCAAGATTGATCTTAGGTTAGTTTATCATAAAGTAATAATTAAAGAAGAAGACATCAACAAGACTGCTTTCAGAATAAGGTATGCCATTATAAGTTCACAGTGGTGCCCTTTGGATTATCAAATGCACCAGTTGTCTTCATGTGTTTAATGAATGTTATTTTCAGAGAATACTTAGATAAGTTTGTCATTGTATTTTTAGATGACATTATTATATAGTCTAATTCAAAGGAAGAACATGAAAAACACTTGAGGATGGTATTACAAGTATTAAGGGAGCATCTGTTGTATGCCAAATTGAGAAAGTGCTCATTTTATCTGAAGCAAATTCATTATTTGGGACATATCATTTCACGGGATGGGATAGCATTGGATTCTGAGAAGATATAAGTCATTAGAGTATGGTCAGCGCCAAATAATGTGACAATGGTCAGATAATTCATGGCCCTTGTAGGCTACTATAGGAGATTTATTGAAGGATTCTCAAAGATTGTACACCCAATCACTTCCTTGCAAAATAAGGGTGTGAAGTTCCAGTGGACATTGGATTGTGAAAAGAGTTTCCAACACTTGAAAAAATTATTAACAAGTGCTCTTGTACTAAGGAATTCATATCCAAATCAAGACTTCATTGTATGCACCGATGCATGTAAAGGAGGACTTGGTGAATTCCTAAGTCAAAATGGGTTTTTTGTATGTTATGAATCAAGGAAGTTGAAGGAGCATGAAAGGAAATATGCCACTCATGATTTGGAGTTGGAATCCATAGTGCATGCCTTGAGTAAGTGGAGGCACTACCTCATGGGGAAAAGGTTTGAGATGAGGACATACCATAATGGTTTGAAATATTTATTTGACCAACCAACTCTAAATTCCAGGCAAAGAAGATGGTTAGAATTTCTCAGTGAATATGACTTTGATATAAAGCATATCAAAGGGAAAGAGAACAAAGTGGTTGATGCACTCAACAAAAGAGTGCATGAGTTGCATGCTACAACCATTAGCATGTACCAATCAGATTTGAAAGAAAGAATTTTGGAGGTTGCAAAATCAGATTTGCAATACAAGGAGTTAGTGGCAAAATTACAACAAGGTATTTTGCAGCAGAAAATTGAAGACTATAAGCTAGAAAATGATGAAATTCTCATGTATAGGGGAAGAATTTATGTACAAAATTCCTAGGAATTGAAAATTTTGATATTAAGATAAATGCATAATGTACCTTATGCTGGGCACTTAGGTTATCAGAAAACTATTGTAGTTGTCAAGAGATAATATCATTTTCCAGGAATGAAGAAAGAAGTTGTTGATTTTATTGCCAAATGTTTGGAGTGTCAAAAGGTAAAGGTTGAGCATACACACCCAAATGGTTTTATACAACCATTACTCATTCCTGAGTGGAAATGGGAAGTTTTAACCATGGATTGCATCACCAATCTACCTAGAACAAACAAGCAACATGATTCTATTATGGTAGTGGTGGATAAGCTTACTAAGGCTGCCCATTTTATTCCAGTAAAGCACACTCATAAGGAAACCAATAGTGTTTATGTTTATATGAGAGAAATTGTTGGACTACATGGTATACCCAAGAAAATTGTGTCTGATAGATATCCAAAATTTACCTCAAATGTTTGGAAGGGATCATATAATGGATTTGGAACAAATTTGAATTTTAGTACAGCTTATCATCCATAATCAGATGTACAAACAGAGAGGGTGAATTAAGTGATTGAGGATATGTTGAGGATGTATGTGATGGATAAACCATCAAAATGGGAAGACTACTTACACTTAGTAGAGTTTGCTTATAACTATGGGTACCAAACATCTCTAAAGATGAGCCCATTTGAGGCACTTTATGGCAGAAGGTGAAACACATTGGTAAGATGGGATAACCTAGCAGATAGAGAAGTGGTTGGGCCAAATTTACTCAGGGAAATGTAGGAGGAAATGTTGAAAGTAAAAAACAAATTAAAGGCTTCCCAAGACAGGAAAAAAAGCTATGTTAATAAGGGAAAAACTCACAGGGAATTTAAAGTGGCGGACCATGTATTCTTGAAAGTGAAGGCCAACAAAAGTTCCCTAAAGTTGGGGAATTGTTCAAAGTTGGTAGCTCGCTATTGTGGGCCATTTGAAATCTTAGAGAGGATTGGGCATGTAGCATACATGCTTTCCCTGCCTACCTCAATGACCATTCATAATGTATTTCATGCATCATTGCTTAAGAAATATATACATGATGCTAATCATGTTATTGATTGGAATGTGATTCAAGTGGAGCAAGAAGGATCTTTCCAAGTACATCTGGTACGCATTTTGGACCGGAAAAACAAATAGCTCCAAAATTGACTCATAGGGCTTATAAAGGTCCAATGGACCTAGTACAGTCCCGAAGATGCAACTTGGGAGCATGAAGATGCTATGCGGGAAGAATTCCCACATATTTTTGAGGATTTTTGAAATTTTGGTTGTATATGTGTACATAATGCACTGAGGACAAGGCACAAATAAGGAGAAGGGATTGTAATACCCCTAGGTCGAACCCCAACTATAAATGAAAATGAAAATTTAATTAAGTTGGTGAGTTGTTTGATATCATTTTTGTATGCACCTTCAATGGCATAGTGCGCACATGTAATACGCACTAAAATGATGAAGTGTGCACATTCCAGGATATTGTGCCTCGCAAACTTAAGTGCACATGATTTTTAGTCCAGGGAGCCTTTGTGTATATGTTTTGTTGTATAGGCTGGTGAGCAAGTTATTATAAGCTAGGAGGCTTATGTATTGAATTAGGTCGAAGATCCTAGATTCTAAAGGCCAGTGAGCCTATTTTTGTATATGTCTTATCGTTAATATAATACATCGATGCGTGTAGACCAACCATGATAAAAGAGTATGGGGGACTAAAATCCACTAGTTAGGGAAGGGGGGGCTAAAAGTTAAGGAAAAGGGATAAGCTAGGGAGCTTAAGCCAAAAAGGAATATTATATTAATATTCCTTAAAGTATAAAGTATGGATAATTGTTTTATCCTAAGTTATAAGGATGGGGAAAAGTGGGCCAAAGTATCTCCCAACATGACAAGTGTCAAGTTGGGAACATCCATACATATAGTTTGGACTTAGTTCATTTTCCAATTCATTCCATCATTATTCACGCACCCATTCAGTTGTCATTTGTACCTTTTTGTTACTATCATTGTACCTATACCATACCCATACCCGTACCAGTACTTTATTATCTTAGGAGTTGGACTGAAGAAGTGGATTGTCAGACCCATGGGAGATTGAAGAGGCGGGTTGTCAAGCCCATGAGAAAATCTATCTAGGTGAGAGAATTTCTTGGAATTAATTCCCAAAGGTGCTTAACTGCAGCTACAGGACTCTAAGACTTTTTTTCTGGCCCGTTGTTGAAGCCCGAAAAGGAAGTGGGGCAGCTGAAGGAATGTTGAGCAGAGAAGGGGCACACTTCCTTGGGTGGGACATGCATGTGGGGAATGAGGGACTGTAGGATGTTAGTTTGAATTGGTACTTGTGACAAAGTATTTCCTGTTGTCTGAGATACATTATCCTGGTTAGGAATCCCTTTACCCGGGTGGATTTTAGTCCCATATTGGGGGTGACCCACTGTTGAGAGTGATGAGAAACATGGTATAAGAATGGGAGGTTCATGGAAGGTATGCACATAGTTGGTGATATATTTACCAATATAAGTGTCAATTGTGTGTTAAATTACATGTTGCATTATTATTCATGTGTTTAATTTTATGGGTTTTTCCTGTGTGTGGTTTATAGTTCTCTTTATATCTATCGGTATTTCCTGACTATGTTTCATGTATATGTTACTGGTATTTCCGTATGAATATGTTCATTTACAAAATGTATTTGTTTGTTTTAAGTTTTATATATAAAGTTTCGCAAGAGTTTCTATGTGTATATGTCTTAATTTGCATACAATTCAAAAAATTTATGTGGCATAGCCCAGTTGGATGTTGTGGATGTTACAATATTGTAGCATCCCCAACATCCAACTAGGCTATGCCACATAAAATTTCCAAACTGTATGCAAATTAATACATATACACACAAAAACTCTTGTGTAACTTTATATATAAAACTTGAAATAGACAAACACATTTTGTAAATTCATAGATTCATACGGAAATAATAGTAACATATACATGGATCATAGATAGGAAATACTCATAAATATAAAGATAGGTATAAACCACACATGGGAAAAATCCATAAAATTAAACATATAAATAATAATGCAGCATGTAATTTAACACACAATTGACACTTATCTTGGTAAAAATATCACCAATTGCGTGTAGACCTTCCACGAACCTCCCAGCCTTAGACCACACTACTCATCACTCTCAGTAGTGGGTCACCCCTGAGCTAGGACTAAACTCCCCCCGAGTAAAGGGATTCCTAACCAGGATAATGTATCTCATACAACATGAAACACTTCATCGCAGGTACCAACTCAAACTAACAACCCACAATCCCTCATTCCCCACATGTCTATCCCACCCCAGGAAGTGTGCCCCTTCTCTTCTCAACAGTCCTTCGGCTACCCCACTTCATTTCTAGACTTTAGAAATAGGATGGACAAGACGTCTCAGAGCCCTGTAGTTGCAATTTAGTACCTTTGGGAATTAATTCCCAGGAATTCTCTCACCTAGAGATATTTTCTCACGGGCCTGACAACCTGCCTCTTCAATATCCCATGGGCCTGACAACTCACTTCTTCATTCCATCTCCTAATCTAACCAGGTATGGGTATGGGTACAGGTACAGGTATGGGTATGGTATAGGTATAGTGATGGTAATAGAAAGGTAGAGATGAAAGTTGCATGAGTTCGTGAATGATGATGGAATGAATGAATGACCCCCTGTCAATTGAACTAAGTCCAAACTATATGTATGCATGTTCCAAAATTTACACTTGTCATGTTGAGAGCTACTTTGGTCCACTTGTCCCATTCCTTAGAACTTAGGATAAAATAATTACCCATACTTTATACATTAAGGAATATTAATATAATATTCCTTTTTGGCTTAATCTCCCTAACCTATCCCATTATCCTACACTTTTATCCCCCCCCCTTTCCCTAAATAGTGGAGTTTATTACCCCATACTCTTTAATCATGGTCGGTCTACATGCAACAATGTATTATGTTAATTATAAGACATATACAAAAATAGGATAATTGGCCTTTAGAATCTAGGCTCTCTGACCTAATTCAACACATAAGCCTCCTAGCTTATAATAACTGGCTTACAAGCCTACACAACACAACATATACAAAAAGGATTTGTGGCCTCAAAATTGTGCACACTTAAGTTTGTTGTGCGTGGTATCCTGCAATGTGCACACTTCATCATTTTAGCACGCAGTACATGTGTGCACTATACCATGGAAGGTGCATGAAAAATTATATCAACATCTCACCATCTTATAAGCATTTTTACATTTACATTTACAATTTTTGGTTCAGCCTAGGGGTATTACAATCCCCTCCCCTTATTTATGCACCGTCCTCAGTACATTATATACCATGTACCATTCAAATTTTTTAAAAATCTCCAAGCTATAGCTATTGGAATCTTTATATCCATCTGGTGCTCTACTTTATAACACCAATTCTGGTATTCATACTATGGCTAGAAATCAATTTCTCTATTCCATAGAGATGCTTCCAAGAATAATTCATATCAATCTTCCATATGAAACACCCTCCTTATCGAAGCTACCATTCCATAAGAATCCATGGGTTGTCTCTTCCTTGTTGCGCTCACCCTTCCAGGCTTAGGCATCCCTTCACTGCTACACAATCCTTCAACGATCCATCTTGTCGAGGCTTTCACCCAGAAGGAGAGCATTAACCCATTACCAGAACCCCACAAAGGTTCTACAATAATAGAGCTTTAGTGTCATCAATGTTGGGTATGTGTTATATTATTTGCACAAGTAAACGTGTCATGTATTTAGGTGGTTTTTTTTTTTCAGCACATGGTTTTTGCTAATGGTTTTCTATTTTCGGTTAAGGAATTAGGGTTTTGGACTAATCCAGGTCATTGGGTTAGGGTTTTGGATGCCACTAGCTCCTATATGTATATTGTATTGTAAGCAATGTAACACAATGAATGAATATAATATATGTTGGTTTTCCCGGTTTGGGTTTCCAGGGGAAAAATATCTGTGTAATGTTTGTATTTGCCATTGTATCTTTTATGTTCTTTTCTGAATATCTGTTTACAATAGACATTGTACAAGGTTAGAATTTACATTTGGTATCAGAGATTTGTTGGCTTCAGGGGGACGCATTTTTGGTCAAGGGCTTGGCTCGGGACTATGATAAGCCTTGTTACAGTGGGAGATCTGCAGTATTGTTTTTTAGGTGAAAAGAAATGGCAAGCAATTCGAAGATGGATATCGAGAAGTTTAATGGGAAAATATTTGAGTTGTGGAAGCTCAATATGGAAGATCTTTTGGTGGATATAGATCAGTGGATCGCGGTAGATCCAAGTACTGCACCTACAGGAACTTCTGCAAATGACTAGAAAAATATGGATCGGAAGGTAAAGAGCACAATCCGACTGTATCTCTCCGATTCAATATTACTGAATGTGTTAGAGGAAGCTACAACCAAGGATTTATGGGAAAATTTGGGGAAGTTGTATCAATCTAAGTCCCTGGTAAATAAACTATTCCTGAGAAATAAGTTGTATAACTTGAGGATGAGAGATGGAGACTCAGTGGAAGATCATTTGAACGCCTTCAATACTGTGGTAAGTCAGTTAGTATCTGTTGAGATTAAAATTTCAGATGAAGATAAATGTATCAATTTTTTGTGTTCTTTAACAAACTCATGGGATAGTCCGGTTGTGTCCATAGGTAGTAATAGAACTTATTTGAAGTTTGAAGAAGTTGTCTCATCCTTGTTGTCGGAGGAGATGAGATGAAAGAATATGGAAGGACATAGCACAGACGCATTATTTGCAAGAGGACGTTCCCAGGAAAGAAATAGATCTAATTTCTCAAGTGGGAGATCTAAGTCTAAGGGTAGATATAAATCTCTTGGAAAGTTTGTAAGGGTATGTTGGAGGTGTGGAAAAGAAGGGCACTACAAGAAGCAGTGTAGATCCAAAGTTGAGAAAAAGAAGGGATCTAAAGAATCTTCTTCTACAGAAGAAAAGACTTCCAAGGAAGAAGGAGGGGATGTGTACTTGGCCTCTTCAAGCACACATGCAGATCATGAGGCATGGTTGAATGACTCTGGTGCATCCTTTCATATGACTCCCCACAGGGAGTGGTTCTGCGAATATGAAAAGTATGATGGAGGTAATGTTTTCTTAGGTAATGATTCGAC
>ML824137.1:0-68147 GCA_009831015.1 Picea engelmannii | reverse complement strand
TACAATGATAGTAACAAAAAGGTACAAATGACAACTGAATGGGTGCGTGAATAATGATGGAATGAATTGGAAAATGAACTAAGTCCAAACTATATGTATGGATGTTCCCAACTTGACACTTGTCATGTTGGGAGATACTTTGGCCCACTTTTCCCCATCCTTATAACTTAGGATAAAACAATTATCCATACTTTATACTTTAAGGAATATTAATATAATATTCCTTTTTGGCTTAAGCTCCCTAGCTTATCCCTTTTCCTTAACTTTTAGCCCCCCCTTCCCTAACTAGTGGATTTTAGTCCCCCATACTCTTTTATCATGGTTGGTCTACACGCATCGATGTATTATATTAACGATAAGACATATACAAAAATAGGCTCACTGGCCTTTAGAATCTAGGATCTTCGACCTAATTCAATACATAAGCCTCCTAGCTTATAATAACTTGCTCACCAGCCTATACAACAAAACATATACACAAAGGCTCCCTGGACTAAAAATCATGTGCACTTAAGTTTGCGAGGCACAATATCCTGGAATGTGCACACTTCATCATTTTAGTGCGTATTACATGTGCGCACTATGCCATTGAAGGTGCATACAAAAATGATATCAAACAACTCACCAACTTAATTAAATTTTCATTTTCATTTATAGTTGGGGTTCGACCTAGGGGTATTACAATCCCTTCTCCTTATTTGTGCCTTGTCCTCAGTGCATTATGTACACATATACAACCAAAATTTCAAAAATCCTCAAAAATATGTGGGAATTCTTCCCGCATAGCATCTTCATGCTCCCAAGTTGCATCTTCGGGACTGTACTAGGTCCATTGGACCTTTATAAGCCCTATGAGTCAATTTTGGAGCTATTTGTTTTTCCGGTCCAAAATGCGTACCAGATGTACTTGGAAAGATCCTTCTTGCTCCACTTGAATCACATTCCAATCAATAACATGATTAGCATCATGTATATATTTCTTAAGCAATGATGCATGAAATACATTATGAATGGTCATTGAGGTAGGCAGGGAAAGCATGTATGCTACATGCCCAATCCTCTCTAAGATTTCAAATGGCCCACAATAGCGAGCTACCAACTTTGAACAATTCCCCAACTTTAGGGAACTTTTGTTGGCCTTCACTTTCAAGAATACATGGTCCGCCACTTTAAATTCCCTGTGAGTTTTTCCCTTATTAACATAGCTTTTTTTCCTGTCTTGGGAAGCCTTTAATTTGTTTTTTACTTTCAACATTTCCTCCTACATTTCCCTGAGTAAATTTGGCCCAACCACTTCTCTATCTGCTAGGTTATCCCATCTTACCAATGTGTTTCACCTTCTGCCATAAAGTGCCTCAAATGGGCTCATCTTTAGAGATGTTTGGTACCCATAGTTATAAGCAAACTCTACTAAGTGTAAGTAGTCTTCCCATTTTGATGGTTTATCCATCACATACATCCTCAACATATCCTCAATCACTTAATTCACCCTCTCTGTTTGTACATCTGATTATGGATGATAAGCTGTACTAAAATTCAAATTTGTTCCAAATCCATTATATGATCCCTTCCAAACATTTGAGGTAAATTTTGGATATCTATCAGACACAATTTTCTTGGGTATACCATGTAGTCCAACAATTTCTCTCATATAAACATAAACACTATTGGTTTCCTTATGAGTGTGCTTTACTGGAATAAAATGGGCAGCCTTAGTAAGCTTATCCACCACTACCATAATAGAATCATGTTGCTTGTTTGTTCTAGGTAGATTGGTGATGCAATCCATGGTTAAAACTTCCCATTTCCACTCAGGAATGAGTAATGGTTGTATAAAACCATTTGGGTGTGTATGCTCAACCTTTACCTTTTGACACTCCAAACATTTGGCAATAAAATCAACAACTTCTTTCTTCATTCCTGGAAAATGATATTATCTCTTGACAACTACAATAGTTTTCTGATAACCTAAGTGCCCAGCATAAGGTACATTATGCATTTATCTTAATATCAAAATTTTCAATTCCTAGGAATTTTGTACATAAATTCTTCCCCTATACATGAGAATTTCATCATTTTCTAGCTTATAGTCTTCAATTTTCTGCTGCAAAATACCTTGTTGTAATTTTGCCACTAACTCCTTGTATTGCAAATCTGATTTTGCAACCTCCAAAATTCTTTCTTTCAAATCTGATTGGTACATGCTAATGGTTGTAGCATGCAACTCATGCACTCTTTTGTTGAGTGCATCAACCACTTTGTTCTCTTTCCCTTTGATATGCTTTATATCAAAGTCATATTCACTGAGAAATTCTAACCATCTTCTTTGCCTGGAATTTAGAGTTGGTTGGTCAAATAAATATTTCAAACCATTATGGTATGTCCTCATCTCAAACCTTTTCCCCATGAGGTAGTGCCTCCACTTACTCAAGGCATGCACTATGGATTCCAACTCCAAATCATGAGTGGCATATTTCCTTTCATGCTCCTTCAACTTCCTTGATTCATAACATACAAAAAACCCATTTTGACTTAGGAATTCACCAAGTCCTCCTTTACATGCATCGGTGCATACAATGAAGTCTTGATTTGGATATGAATTCCTTAGTACAAGAGCACTTGTTAATAATTTTTTCAAGTGTTGGAAACTCTTTTCACAATCCAATGTCCACTGGAACTTCACACCCTTATTTTGCAAGGAAGTGATTGGGTGTACAATCTTTGAGAATCCTTCAATAAATCTCCTATAGTAGCCTACAAGGGCCATGAATTATCTGACCATTGTCACATTATTTGGCGCTGACCATACTCTAATGACTTATATCTTCTCAGAATCCAATGCTATCCCATCCCGTGAAATGATATGTCCCAAATAATGAATTTGCTTCAGATAAAATGAGCACTTTCTCAATTTGGCATACAACAGATGCTCCCTTAATACTTGTAATACCATCCTCAAGTGTTTTTCATGTTCTTCCTTTGAATTAGACTATATAATAATGTCATCTAAAAATACAATGACAAACTTATCTAAGTATTCTCTGAAAATAACATTCATTAAACACATGAAGACAACTGGTGCATTTGATAATCCAAAGGGCACCACTGTGAACTTATAATGGCATACCTTATTCTGAAAGCAGTCTTGTTGATGTCTTCTTCTTTAATTATTACTTTATGATAAACTAACCTAAGATCAATCTTGGACAATAGTTTTGCATCTTTCTACTGATCAAAGAGGTCATCAATCCTTGGAAAATGATACTTATTCTTCACAGTTACCTTGTTCAACTTCCTAAAGTCAATGCAAAGTCTTAATGTTCCATCCTATTTATTCACAAATAAAACTGGGGCACCCCAAGGTGACACACTTGGTTCTATATACCCCTTCTTCGGGAGCTCTTCAAGTTGCATTTGCAACTCCTTCAATTTTGGTGTACTCATCTTGTATGGAGTCTTGGATACTGGAGTTTCTCCAGGCATCAAATTTAAGGAGAAATCAATGTCTCTTTTAGGGGGTAATCTTGGTATTTCCTTAAACACATCTTCAAACTCTTTTAGGACTACATAATCTTCAATATTTAACACCTTATCTTTAGGTGTCTCTTCCATATGTGTTCCAAATATTTGACACCCTTTTCTATAACATTTATTTAGGTGCAATGATAAAATTTCTCTGATGGTTACTGCCCTAGGAATTCCCTGCATTGTCCTTAGGTTCCCTTCCTCATCCAAGAAAGTAAATGTATTTTTATGAAAGTCTAGTATATCATGATGTTGGTACAACCAATCCATCCCAATTAAACAGTCATAGGAACCTAAAGGAAATATGTTCAAATCTTCTCTGGTGTTCAATCCATTCATGTCTATAACACATGACTTAACCATCTCATTAACGTTTCTTTTGGCTTTGATATCCAACTGCACCAACCAAGATTTTCCATGCTTTCTTCTTGGAAAATGAAAACTTTTCACCATCTTAGGATCTATATAACTATGACTAGCTCCTGAATCAATTAAAATAACAATGGTTTAGTTGTTGATCATACCTTCCACTTCAATCATATGTGGTTGATACTCAGCTTGTTTGTTGTCTAGGAATGCATAGATCCTTGGTACATTTGTTCCCATGTCCTCCATTGTTTAAGATTTCTATACATTGTGAACAATCCTCACTTTTTCACCTCTGTGAGGAAAATCTCTAAACATATGATCTCCTTTACAACCCTAACATATAATAGGTGGCTTCCTTGTCCTTTGACCCCATGTCTCGATCATTCTGTGTTCTCTAGAAGTTGGTTGTCCATGTAGATCATTTCTGAATAATGGTGGCTTAGTCCCCTTCTTCCTTTTATCCATATTGAATTTATTTTTGTCTTCCCAATCTTTTTGGAAAGTTGTCCTTGATTTTTTTTGATCATATAGGCATTTATCTCGCCTTATAGTCTCCTCCAATTTTTTGGGATCATCATATTATATTTTGTCATTGATGAATGATGGAAATCCACTCAAATACCTGTGAATCTTAATTGTCTCATCCTTGATGAAAGAAACATACTTTAGCAGTTATAAAAACCTTCTTTCATATTCATCTATGGTCATACTCCCAAGCTTCAGTTCAAATAACTCTTTCATTTTCTTATCATAATATCTCTTAGTAAAATATTTGTTTTCAAAATACTTCTTGAATTCCCTCCAAGTAACATTTTTCTCTTTAATGTGTTGCACCCGCACAAGATGATCCCACCACATGGATGCCTTTCCCTTGAGTTGATAGATGGAAATTATTCCTTTTTCATGAGAATAATAATTATGCAATTGAAAATACTTTGTCATGCCCAAAAACCATGTCTCTGTATATTCATCCTTCTTGTGCTCACCATCCAATGTAGGAGGTTTGATTTTGTTCATTTCTCCTAGTAGCTCATCCACCCTAGACCTCTTATGCTTCCAGACATGTGATGGACTTGAGATGTTGTGTGATATCTTACTGGAATGAGTCGAGGAGTTATGGTGATGTTTGCTAACACTTCTTTTTCTTCTTTTCTCATCAGGAGACTCATGACTTCCTAATTTCCTTGAAACACTCTCCTTCTCCAATTTATTTTATATTATGTTCAAGATTTGCATTAACTTTATGTTGAAGTTCTCCTGCTGCTCCTTGGATTTCATAAGCCTTTAATTATCAGCCTTATGGATTTGTACATCCTTCTGCAAAATTTTAATGGTCTCTACCATATTCACGTTTTCATCCCTTACTTATCCATGTCCATTAGAGTTTGTTCCTTCAATGCTCATATGGACATCCATCCCTATGATCTCATCTTCCTGGATGTAATCCCACTATGCATCTTCCATTCCTCTTCACTCTGTTCTGGTCCTGATTTAATCTAGTTGTTGTTATGCAAAATGTGCAGCCAACAAAACTTTGTCAAGCTAACTGTTTCAACAATTTCATGAAAATATGAACCATTCTGGTTCAATAATGCATCATAATTATTTCTTCCGATTTACTAAACATTGAAAGCCCAGATCAATTTTTTGGGAAACTAATTATATTCTATTGTCCAAGACCTTTCCAATGCCTTCTTCCATGCTCAATTCTGAGTCCTGAGCAGAAAGTTATGGTTATTTGAAAATTGTCCATTAATTTTTTCTGTTTAGTCTTCAACTTGGTGCAATTATGCATTTTTGCACCTAATCAATTGGAGTTTTAGTAGGATCTCAATTGGGTTTCTTAATATACATATTTTGGACAACCTGTCCAAGTTTCACCTCTTTCTGGGTTCCGAGCTGCTAGTTACAACCTGTTGAAGTTCTAGGCCAATTAGTGTTTTTCATCTGGAATTCTACAGGTACATTATTTATCATCTTAGACATTTTTAACATGCCAATAATTTTAATTCAGCTCTAGGAATATTTTCTATGGTTCAATATCTTTCTATAGACTGCTCCTATCCCTCAATCTAATTCCAGAGAAGAAAGTTATGGCCTTTCGAAGTTAGTTGGGTCTTAAAATTTACCCTCCATTGTTTGTCCTGTAACTTCCTCATAAAATATCTATTTGAAGAATGATTTACACCATTAGAAATATCCCTCCGGTCTCTTTCATTTGGGCTACAAAGACAAAGTGTAGAGAGTTGCATTTTGTTCTCGGGGTTTTTGAGTAGCTAAAAACATTGTTTAGGGCCTAAAAAACGCACTGAAAACAGATGACCTTCAAAGAGTATAAAATGTCACAGAAATTCATTATTTTTTTGTTGTTGTACACCATCCAAACGACTTCGTGCACACAAATTTGAACATGTACACCCATATTTATCATGTACAACAACACCATAAGGTATCACATGCTTCAGGCACCTATAACCAATGTGGATCACTTCTCTGTCACGTTAATAATTGGTGCACACTACTTTTGTGTCACACGGAAATATCTACCGCACACAATTTTGGTTCATGCACTAATACATGTTGCATGCAATTTTTGTGTCACATGATAATATTTTGTGTGCATTGCACTCTACACACTGAACCATGTCGAAGTTCAGTATTCCCCCAATGCACACCAGTACTCTGCGCGCACAATTAATTAAATTGTCCCACGAGAACATATACCCACATTGCGCGCACACTAAAAAAATACCTCTGCGCTCTGTCAATACTATGAACACCATGCACGCCATTATTATGAATTCAAACACCGTGTGCACCAATATTACGCATGAACCACTCAATTCACACCACACAATTCTAAATTTAGTGTGCACTCCCGCACACCAATATTTTTTGCGCATTACCACTCTGCATTGCGCAGTGCCAAATTTAAGTGCGCACACCTGCATGCCAATATTTTCCATGCATTGACACTATATGCTGTGAAACGCCAAATTTAAGTGTGCACACCCACACGCCAATATTTTCCATGCATTACCACTCTGCACCGCGCAACGCCAAATTTAAGTGCACACACATGTGTGCCAATATTTTCCACACATTGCCACTCTGCACCATGCAACACCAAATTTAAGTGTGCACACCTGCGTGCCAATATTTTCCCCTCATTATCACTCTACACCATGCAGTGGTAAATTTTATCATGCATAGCCACATACCCTTATTTTCCACACATCACAAGATTTTCAGTGCACATCATGCATTTTTAGTGTGCACACCTGCACACATTCATTTTATGCGCATCAATTCCTCATGAATTCTACTGCATAAATTAGGGCTCTTGCCAAATGTTTTCCCAATTTTCTCCATATATTCTGCAACTATGAAATTTGTTCAATTTCACTCTGATAACACCAATTCAACCTCTGCAACAACAAATTGTTGCTAGTTGAAATTCCTGGAACAAATTTTTGCCAAACTCAATTCACAAATTGAGAATTTTAATCAACTAATATCGCTTCAAATTTGACCAATTCTAGGTCTAAATTTGCTAGAACATATTTTAAATTAATAATATCTCATTACTTGGCCAAATTTCTCAATTTTCCCATGAATTTAACAACAAAAATTGGGGCTTTTCCCAATTCCACACAATTGCTTCTAATTTTTACCATGGACGCTCTGTAACTTGAAATATGGACACTTTGAAATAATTCTCTATGAAATTTCATTTCAATTCCACTTGCTTGGACCATCCAGGATCAATGTTGAAGAGTGGAGCTCTGATACCATATTGTAACATCCCCAACATCCAATTGGGCTATGCCACATAAAAGTTTTGAACTGTATGCAAATTAAGACATATGCACACATAAACTCTTGCAGAACTTTATATATAAAAATTAAAACAAAAAAGTACATTTTTTAAATGAACAAATTCATACGAAAATTATAGTAACATATACATGCAACATAGATAGGCAATACCCATAAATATAAAGACAGGTAATTTAACACACAATTGACACGTATCTTGGTAAAAATATCACCAACTGCATGTAGACCTTCCACGAACCTCCCAACCTTATACCATGTTTCTCATCACTCTCAATAGTGGGTCACCCCCGAGCTGGGACTAAACTCCACTCTGGTAAAGGAATTCCTAACCAGGCTAATGTATCTCAGACAATAGGAAAGACTATGTCACAGGTATCAACTCAGACTAATAGCCTACAATCCCTCATTCCCCACATGTTTGTCCCACCCCAGGAAGTTTTCCCCTTCTCTGCTCAATAGTCCTTCGACTACCCCACTTCGAGGAGAGGATCCCTTCCATAATAGGATCCATTGTATGGTGTTTCCCTACCTTGAGGGTTTGATATAATAAAGAGTGTATTTTTATATATTGTTCCATATATAGAAGCCAAACCTTCTAAGAATTCCTCTTACATTTATTATATCTAACTACTATAGTGGGATTTATTTAATACTATAGTGGACCTAGTCCACCCTAAATTGAATGTCCTCTACTATTATCTTTATGAACCCTTTATCCCCCCCACTACCTTTGTAGCTACCTAAAATTCCACCCCCCTTATGAAATAATTTTCCTCAAGGATTTTTGTGAGGGTGTACAACCATATACCAGGGTCCCATGGATAAGTGTGGACTAGAGTGTTGAAGCAGACTAGAGAAACATGGTCCTATGGACAAATGAAATCCACCATGTTGAAGTAGTCCAACCACTATTGTAAACTGGGGTCCCATGTCCAATTGCTCATGTGAACTCCACATGGAAGATATCGAAACCCAATAACCAACTGGAAATGATGCTCCAAATATTGACACATGTCATGTGGATCCAAATAAGAAGATCCATCCACATAGTGGGAAAGGGTCATAGATTAATATGGAAGGAACAATACCACTATAGAATATCCAGGATGAAAACTAGTAATCATAACTGGCTCATGATTTGTTACATTGATGTTCTCTATAGAATGTGGATTAGAGTCAGGAAATAAAATATGAAAGTGGTTGTCATCCCAAAAATGACAACTATAAATATATCAATCATCACAATCGGCCTAAAAATCATACCAAGCATATACTTATCGATTATATTCATCCCTTATTTCTGCCATAATATATCTCTCCTATATGCTAGCCAACAACCCTTGACTATTGTGACAATTGTCCCTGAGATCTTGTAGACCCTCTTGCATATGGTTCTCTAGGGCTTCGAACTTCTATAGAACTACCATGAGGATTTGAGAGCCAATATCCATTGGAAACAACACATATGATATGCCAAAAGAAATCTGTTAAAATGTTTTAGCCATTGGCATTGATCTAGTAGAAATCTGAACACACTGTGAAAAGTTATGAACTCTGAAGTCCCGTCGTCATCATGAAACCCCCCCCCAAAATGGCTAATTTTAAATCAACATTATCTTCACTTTCGAAGCTCCGATTCAAACAATTGCTTTTTGAATTTGGGTGAAATTGTGAGAGGAACTTGTATCTATAATTTTTTTGGGAAAAGTTTTCCCCAGGTACTAAAAAAATCAGATTAATCATGCAATCATCTGTGGAAAACCCTAAAAAATTGCATATTTTATAATGTCAACAAATTCACTTCCTCGACTCCTTTTCAGATGTTTTTTCTTTTTAATTGTTTTTTTTTCCTGAGAGGAACTCATATCTACAACTAGTTTCTTCAAAGTCTACACAAACAAATATACAAATTTTCCAGAATGTCACGAGCCTTATTTTCTTCTCTAAAAAATATGCAAAAATAGAAAACAAAATTCCCAAACTTCCTGCCACGAAAAGTACTCTTATACAACTTGTTAAGTACCAAAGTTATCTGAAAACAATCACCCAGACAATATATATTGAACAATATATAAAAATATAGTCTTTATTATATCAAACCCTTAGGGCTGGGAAACACCATACAATGGATCCTATTATGGAAGGGATGTTCTTCTGTTCACTTGCCTCTTTGAGGGGGAAACCTCCTAATGAGATACATGCTCCAAATACAATACTTGTATCTACATCTCATTCCATTTCTTGAACCCCTTTATACAGTTCTACCAACCACCTAAGAACATTCTAGAGGAGGAATCTTCTAGAAGAATAACCTTCTAAGAATTCCTCTTACATTTATTATATCTAACTACCATAGTGGATATTATTTAATACTATAGTGAACCTAATCCACCTTATATTTAATGGCCTCTACTATTATTAATATGGGCCCTCCGAGCCCCCCACTACCTCTCTAGCTACCTAACATCGACAGATTGACTGTTATAGTGACACCGAGAAATTCAAGAAGATATTATCTAGTACTTGGGTAATTGGGTAGTACGACTAAGGGTATAGTCAAGCCTCCTTAGTTGGTTCTCTAAGTGATTGTGCCAAGTACTATTGTTCAACCCTACCCATACATCAAAGAGCTATATAATAGGGAAAACCCTTTTCTGTAGGACCCATGCAAACCCTAACCCATGGGAATGAAACAAAACATAAAAGGAACAAAAGACATATTTTTCTGTGCAACCCTACCTCCTGCATCCTAGTTCCGAAATTCCCACACAATTTTCCCTATTAACTTTTTGAGCATTTCATCACTTCAATACTCTTCAGGATAGAGTATAAATCTACAGGATTAAAAAAAAGTATAATGGTACTTGTCCCATCGACACCCTTATTCGGGACCTATCCCATTGGATTCCTCTCTTCTCCCTGGTCATCATGGTCTTGTTGACGGGTGAAATTGACCGTCCATCAATTGGGAGAGTGGAACCGGTCCGGGGTTGTCTAATAACCCAAGCCGTTTGGAATGAACCACCCTGACGGGTTTAGCGGTTCCGTTAGCCGATCTAAGGTCCTAAGAAAACGAAAATAAAACTAATCTAACTAAAACTAAATAAAACAAACTAAACTAACTAACAATAAACAAAAGGAACTAATCTAACTAATCTAATTAAAACTAACTATTAAACAAACTAACTAATCTACTATTTCTATATATACAAACTACTAACTAATATTATACTAACTCTAACTACTAACTGAAATATAACTTATTCAAAAAATGTACAATATCCACAAAATATAGATTTAAATAAAACCTAAAAAACTCATTTGCATTCTGCCCTAAGACAGAGAAAGATATTTTTTGTTGATTTTATGATTTTATGAGCAAGAAATAAAACTGTAACTAAACTAAACAACTATAATCTATCTAAACATATATCTAACTATACTACTAATAAACATACTAAACAAATAAATAACAAGCTAACCTAGAAACGCTCCAAGTTTGTCCTGTGTATGATGATCTTCTAAGCTGATGGGAGGGAGGAAACTCGCGTCGAATAATCCAGAAGCTTCTCGTAAACAATAAGCTGCAATGGTCTTTAAGTTTTTTTATAGGACAAACAAGGCATAAAAATCACAACAATCATATAATTTATAAATCTTAACAATTAGGTAAACCTGTATGCAAAGATCTATACATAAGAGTTCAATTGATGAAGAAGAGAAATCTGCCATTCATTTACTGAACAATTAATTGTTGTGTTTTTAAATGTTGAAAGAAATCAGACATGGATCATATTAATTAACTTATATCATTTTGCAAAAGACTAAGATAGCTAAAGTAGTCACTAATCAAATGCAAATTGATAAACATAAACATGAAACAAAAGATTGATATTGTGAAAAGCGAAAGATGTAGCAGAACATCAACTTTTGTCTTTGTTGTATTAGAAATCCATATCCTTGTTCTCCCACGAATGAGGATGATCCTTATTACAAAAATAATAAGTATTTATAAGTTTTTCCACAGGGTAAAACCTCCCTGTGGAAGTTATAAAACTGTTTACAAAAATCTGGGAAGATCTCCCAAGTTCAACTAAACTAGGAAACTACAATAAAACTAGAAACACAAATATCCTCTAAACTGTCCATCAAATCCCATGCAATTCGAAATCACCTAAAAAGGACAAAAATGAACAAATTAGAAGGATCTTTTATTAATAAAATGATAGAAAAACTAATTCTATAGACTAGCTACAAAATCATCTGATTCTGTAGCTAGTCTAAATAAGGTACATAATCAACATTGAAATTAATCGAAAATCTTTTAAAAGATTTCAATTTAATTAACATTCAATAGTAATTTGAAAACGAATCATTTAATTTGAATTTGTTATGCAATTCGAAATTGAAGATGATCCAAATCAATTGAATGATCACAAAGATAGTCGTACTCTGTTTCTTGTGTCATCACAAAATCGAATGAACAAAAACATAATTCAAACATAGTGAAATCGTATGATATCAATTTGGAATCGACACAATCAAAACGAATAGCGTACAATCGGTATGCTATCCTATCAGCAAGGTATACGATCGAAACCAAATAAGATCGTTATCAAATCATTATCACTGTGTTAACATAACCACGAATAGATTAATTCAAACTAGCGTGAAAATCAATTTAAACAAAATTGTAATAGGATCAATTGATTAACAACCGAATTCATAATTTGTTATTGCAATTTGGGCAAATGGGATTGATCGACTTTCATCAAAACGAAATCATTCCAATCGAATGAATCACAGCTGGATTTGACCAATTCGTTTTACAATTTTAAAACCAGACAGAGCAGTAACCATAATCGGGATCCAATTCCTAAAAATGATCACACTAACAATGATCAGATCAAGCGAATCAATCGATTGGATTTAACAATAGTCATTGTTCCATAATTCGGGCGTATTTGCACATGTTTAATGAGATCACTATTTTTATAAAAACAGAGTATTTCTAACCAAAATGAATTGAACAGAGTGGTACTTCTGATTTGGAAAATCATATAACACGACGTATCGTAACAAGTATCCTCCTGAAAACATTTACCAATCACAACATACAAATGATGACAAGATTGAATCCGAGCAAAATCGTATTCTAAATTTAGCATAAAAACTTGTCGTGCGGAGTAAATACAAAACAAATTGTATTGAAAACACACCATTACTTTCATTATTTCACTCAGACAAACTTAGCAAATGAAATCCAAACGAATAACCATTCAAATCCAAAAAAATATATGAGAAAATCATATACCAAATCGGAATTCCTTCTATTTTTATCAAAACGAAACCATGTACAGGATGATCAATGAATGACAGAGGCATTTGGATGAGTGACTGAGCTATTTAAAAACTGAATTCAAATCATTACATCAAACTAGATTATTTACAAAACAAAACGATGTCAAAACCATACCTGTATAGCGACGAGGCTGCATTGATTATGCCAGTTTGGAATTTACAACGGTCGTGGCTGATTCCACATTTTTGAAAAGGATGGAGCCAGTTGTATTTTTCTTTTTATCTGCTTCTTGGAGCTTGGATTTTTGACTGGTTAGCACTGCAATTTGATCTTCCAGTGATTGAATCTTCGATTGGAGTATGGGAACATCAATGTAGTATTGTTCTAACCAAGAATCGCATTGGTCACAGGGCGACTGTGTGGGTTTAGAAAGAGCAGGCGAGGGTTTGGTCAAATGACCGAGGGTTTCATGAGGCAACTTAATACCAGGGTAGCTAGGGTCGTTATTTAGGCAGGGGGGAAGGTTTGATATGAAATCATAGCGGGGATCGGGACATAAACCCTGCGAGTAGGGGTACTCACTGGCCAAGAAACGTTCAACATCAGAGTCAGAATCCTCACTTAGGATGATAGGTTTGGACTCGACAGAGGGTTTCAGTTTGTTTCTGGCCATTCTCGAAATGAGCTGGGAATTCCTTTTACCCTTAGTGTTAGCAGTAAGGTTTGCCTTTGGATTTTTTCTCATAGGCTTTTTAATGGCCTCTGCACTCTTAGTTACAGTGTTGGGTAAGTCAACACAAGGGTCGACCGAGGGTTTAGGCAGTAGGAGATGTAAGGGTATAGGCGGTTCAGCCTTGGTTTCAATTACCACATGTTTATCAACCTGTACAGGGTCTGTGTCCTCAAAGCCATTACGGGCGATGAAATTCCTCCAATTATCACCATGCAAACTCAAATGATAAACAACGATGAGCTTAATAAGCCCATGGTGGAACAGGCTGCTATTAGCCTTCTGCCTCTTAAACTTTTTCGACATTTTATACAGGCTACGATGAAAGTAGAAAGGCATGTTTAAAGGATACCCTATAAAAATCATTAGCAAACGCAGGTGGTAGAGGAACACAAGCCTGTATCGACCTTCACAGGTCATGAACTGCTTGACTAGCATTAATGTATCCTGCCATCGTGGTTTAAGTGCAGAGATGGGCATACCTATGTCACAAGAGGTGACTTTGCGCGAGAGGAATAATAGTGTCCATGGCACTTCCTCGACCTTACAATTCTTGAACCAACGTTGTCCTGTGGCAGGTAACCCCGTGGAAAAACTGATAAATTTTTCATCAATTTCCAATTGTATATCGTCGACCTTGGCTCTACAGCCATCGAAGGTCATGGAAAACTGTCATGCTACACAGATATTAAAACCCTCAAATCATTTCACGAAGGTGAGCCACCCATTGTCCTCCAAATCTTGGCGAGCATTGTCGAACATTAACAGAGATTGGTTGTCGTTTGGCTCAATACGCACGACTGGTGCCATGGAGCTGAGCACATGGTAAACCAAGGGTTTTGATCACAATACTCACACAGGAGAAGAGATGCGAGAGATAGCAGAAGTGAACGGTGATAAGTGGTAGGCATAAAGGCCATCGTGCGAAGGTGGTGGAGTTATTCACTGCCATGCATAACAATTATGGTCAAAGTACAACCGCCGGTTTCAATACTCATGTTACTTAGCTGCCAAATGAAACAATGGTAAGTGTATAAAAAATGCATTTAATCAACGTTATACCAAAGTTTGAAACCATTAATCATACAATACAAAACTAAAATCATATGTTTAACCATGCGCTATTTCATTGTAATAGCTCATATCCATCGTTTAACCAATGTGCCAATAGGTAATCATATAATCGTTTGTTTCAACAGGTTTGACCAACGTGCCAATAGTTTTATAAACACGAACATAGGTATCATATCAAAGATATATGTGAGAGATTTAACCATAACACCAGTGCATTTTTGTGAAACCAATGGTTAAGTAGGCCAAATAAAAACATGTAAATCCAAGAGTCAACGCCTTACAAACTTATAAAACCAAATTACCCAATCAATACAAGAATGTCCAATGAGTACAGTTAGAAAGTTTTGTCAGCTATAGAATGATAAGCGAAATGTAGGCGCAAAGGGCATATCAATAAGAAGGATGACGACAGTTCAAACAATGATTCTAACGTGGCTTCGAAATACCAATGTTTTCATGCTTACAGTCGTGAAAAAAAAATGAAAATAATTGCGCAAAAGATGCAAAGAATAAAAGTGTCGTTCATCTGAGAATTGCGAAGAAAAATCGATGTTTGCAAACATTGGTGTAGGCAGCTTATAAGAAAAATGAAAAAATGTGATTTGGCTGCCAACAATGGCGACACACTGGTAGAAGCAGTTATCTCTGCATAAGGCAAAAATTTAGGTCAGGACAACAAAGATAATTCCAACTCAAAAATAACAACCAGAAAATCATACAAACATCATCATTAACCGATCTTTTCAGCAGTGTTTCCAAAGATGAAAACTGATAACAATCTTAAGATTAGCAAGTCACGATATTAAAGATAAAATCTTCAATACTGTTGGCATAGCCACTGCTGCCAACAGACGTCCATAGCCTTGAAAGGGTTTCCATTTAACCCACTCTGACATCTGTATCCTGTTAAGAAGTTCTGGATCAGAACAAAGGACGTTAAAGAGGTTTCTTTTTTTTTCACGAATTTTCATGTACTCGACATTGCTTCGCTGCCAGCGGGCCTGTTCAGTACCCCGTCGAAGTTGTCTTGGTGTCATGCATACAGTTACCCACTGCCAGTAGACCTATTCAACATCCCGGCGGGTTTACAAGCACTTCCCACAGCTCTTATTAATAATTTATTTTGTTTTTGTTTTTCATAGATATATAGCTGAGCGGGGTGATGTTGAAAATCATGATATTTTAACATATTTTTTCAGACCTCATCAGAATTTTTAGAATCGTCCCTTATTTAGATCCAGAGATGTTTTATCTACAAAAACAACTTCCTGAAACAAAGAGACATCTTCTGAGTCATTCCTTTACAGAAAAGGGACAGCGTAAAAAGATAATAGATGATCATGACGAACTTTGCTCAGAGATCAAAATCAGTCAACTCCTTTTAAACAACAGATTTTTCCAACACAAATATAAATTTCAGAAATATATCATTGATGTTTGTACAAATTTTTCAGAAGTTATTCCAGCAAAGGAATTTTCTATCGTCTTTGTCTGAATAGCTCAGTGTACAGGTATGTGTATTTTCCAAGAAAGCACAAACTGATAAATTCAAATCAAAATCAAAAACAAAAAGAAAACGAAAACGCAAACAAAAGCAAAAGTATATACATAGTTTACAAGGGTAGTTATCAAGCAAAGTATCTCTTTAGGGCTTGGCCATTCACCGGGTAGGTTTCAAGCTTCCCTTCAAGATTCTGCAATCGAAAAGAACTAGGACCCAACTTTTCAGCAATTAAAAATGGTCCAAGCCATAAGTTTTGAAATTTAGTGTGCTCTCCCTTTCCCTCATGTGGTTTGTCCCACTTCAAGATGAGATCGCCTATTTCAAAATTCCTATCAGAAGAAGAATTAGAATCGAACCAACTTTTAACCAATTGTTGATGTTTATCTAACTTACACTTAGCTTGGGCTCTTACCTCTTCTAGCTTAATCAAAGGGTTAATTCAGTTTTCTAGAGGGGGACAATCTTCTTCTTGGACTTTCTGTGACAACTGGAGTGAAGGAAGAAGAATGTGGGGTGGCATAATTACTTCTCTGCCATAAACGAGAAAAAATGGGGAGTTACCTACAATAGATTTTGGTGTAACCCTATCAGCCCACAATGCGTTTAGCAGTGCATTGTGCCAATTTTTGTGATTTTCAACCACAGTTCTCTTGATAATTTTAATCAAGTTCTTGTTTGTTGATTCTGCTAATCCGTTGCCTTGGGGGTAGTAACTAGCAGAATACTTCAGCTTAATTCCTTTCTCCAAAGCAAACTTGCTCATCTCAAGAGAAGAAAAGTATGAAGCGTTGTTAAAGACTAAACAGTCAGGGATACCGAAACGAGTGATAATATTCGAGTTTAGAAAGGCAATTACCTGACTGGTGTTAACAGTTCTTAACGCAACAGCTTTAGACCATCGAGTAAAGTAATCTGTGGCTGTCAAAATAAACTTGTGTTGTTGCGAGGACGAAGGGTTAATTGGACCTATGATATCAAGGCCCCATTGTTGGAAAGGAGAATCTACTGAAATGGGTTGCAAAGGAAAGGATGGTTTTTGTAACCGCCCTAATGCTTTCTGACAGATGATACATTTACGACACAAGGCATGGGTGTCTCTAAAAAGTGTGGGCCATTAATAACCGACTCTCAAAACTTTATGAGCAGTGGTGTCACCACCGAAGTAACCACCAGCTTCTCCTGCATGCAGCTCTAGCAAGACCTTTTCTGCTTCATCTTCTTCAAGACAACGCATCAGTATGCCGTCAAAATTCTGACGAAACAGTACACCGTTAACCAGATGAAAGGAGGCAGACTTCAGTCTCAATGCTCTTCTTTTGACGGGGTCAAGGTGTCGGGGGGTTGATCCGTGTTCAAGACATAATCTTATATCATCGTACCAAGGACTAACAAGGTTTTGTGTGCAACGGATTAGACTTTGATCGCTTTGTCCTAGGTTTGACGTATCACTTTCTTCTTGTTGTCTTGCTGTTGAATCAACAACTAACTTACATAACCCTTGGCCTCTCACTATCTGAGCTGGGGTGATTTCTAAGTCATACTCCTGCAAGGAGGTGACCCAGTTGGCTCTCTTTTCTCCTAGTTCCTTTTGCACTAACAGGTTCCTAACGGCTGGGTAGGGGACAATGACTTTCATCCTTGACTTCAAAAGATAGGACCGGAAGTGCTTAACTTCTTTGAAAACAGCGTAGGCTTTCCGATCTACCGCTGGGTAATTAAGTTCGATGCCTTTGAAAGCGGAGCTCATAAAGGCGATGGGTACTTCATGCTTCTCAACATTCTTCTGAGTTAGGACGGCGGCATAGGAACTGTCAGAAGAAAAAGTGTAGAGTGTAAAGTCTTGGGAAAAATCTGGGCTCATGAGAGATGGAGCGTCTATTATGGCCTTCTTTTTTGCATTAAAAGCTTGGTTTTCTAGGGATCCCCAGTGATATTGGGTGTCTTTCTTAATTAGGTTCTGCAAAGGTCGGACCATTTCATAGAAGCTAGGGACAAATCTTCTCACGAAGTTAATTTGGCCTAAGAAAGACTGCATGGATTTTTTGGATGTAGGAGGGGGAAGTTTTGCGATGACTTGAGTCCTTTCGGGGTCAATAATCATCCCTTCACTAGACACAATGAATCCTAGGATTTTACCCTGCTCTACTGCAAAGATGGACTTTTTGGGATTCAAGGAGATGTCGTATTTATGACATCGCAGTAGGATGACTCATAAGTGAGCTAGATGATCGTTTTTGTTTTTAGAAAATATAGTCACATCATCTAAGTAAACTACAATGGACTGATTGATTAAGCCTCGGAAAGAAATATCCATTTCTCTCTGAAAGGTAGCACCAACGTTAATCAATCCAAAAGGCATTTTGCAATAAGCATAAGTGCCCCATGGGGTACGGAAGGTAGTTTTTAGTTGGTCTGGTGGAGACATCAGGACCTGGTTGTATCCTGAGAAACCATCTAGTAGGGATAGCCTCTCAGAACTAGATACTTGTTGAAGGATCTATTCCATGGGGGGGGACAGGATAGTTGTCTTTATCAGATGCTCTATTGAGGTTTCGAAAATCGACGCAAAGTCGGATTTCCCCATTTTTCTTCCAGACTGGGATAAGGTTCGAAACCCATTGAGTGTGTCTAACAGGAAAAATTATCTTAGCATTTAGGAGCTTAGTCAATTCTTTTTGGACGGTCGGTTCGATTTTGGGGTGCATCTTCCTCAGTTTTTGTTGAAAGGGTGAGGTTTGGGGTTTCATCGGGATGACATGCTGTATGATATTACGGTCGAAAGTTTTGAGGTCATCGTATGTCCAAGCAAAGACATCTTTAAATTATTTGAACAATTTAATGAATGCAGTTTTTTCTTGCCGAGAACATCCCAAGCCTAGATTAATGCATTGAGGATTTTCTTCAGTTCCTAAGTTCACTTTTTCGTAAGATAATGAGGAAATATTGGTTTTACAGTTGACCGTCTTTTTAAATTTATATTCAAAATCATAAAACTTCTCTAATCTAACTACAGACTTGGGTATCGAGTTTACCATATCTGATAAAGCTTCAGGAGTTTTTGGATCAGGTATTACCGTAAAGTCATGCAAATTGTCATCGTGCGTGCGTTCATCTATCACTGTGCCTTGAAAGGTTTCTTCCATGTGCAGAAAGTTGATAATCTACTGATCATCATCAAATACTCTCCAGTTCTTGATGTTGTCCGGAACGGATGGCCAAAACAGTAGCTCAACGGAGAATGCATCTGGGGATAAGCCTTCTATAGGAAGAAGTTTAGAAGCTACATTAGCCAATAAATCTGCTTCAGAGTTATTCAGTCTAGGGATAGAATATATATTGAAAGAAGAAAATTTATTCATTAAACTCCATACCTCAAACTGGTAACTTTTGAGATGTGGGGAAAGATAGTGGATAGAATCTCTTACCTGTCTAACCACTATTTCAGAGTCGCCAAAGACGGTTAGATTTTGAATGTTCATATCCAAATCTTTTCTGAGACCTTGCAATAAAGCCTCATATTCTGTGGTATTGTTGGTACCTTCAAATTCCAACCTACAAGATATCAATGTTTTGTTACCTACCGGATCGATAATGATGCAGCCTGCTCCGACTCCTTCTTTGGACTTTGACCCGTCGAAATACAAAGACCAAATTTGATTTTCATCAGATACATGAGAACGTTGCGTGGAAGCTGTTGGATGTGCATATACTGTAATCTCGGACTATTGTTCTGGATTGGTGACATGTGAAAAATTAGCCATGAAGTTTCCGAAGAAGGTGTCCATCCCTTGTACTTCAGGTGTGTCCAAAGGAGGTGTATATGGTTCGTTGGGATCGTTTAAATCTGTGACCGTGAACTTAAGGTAGCGCTCATGATTTACTTTGATCTTGTTAGGCTTGTCATTCTCTGGAAGCCATAGGTGGGACCAATCTGTCGTGAAGTAACCATGTAGCTGCTCCGACCAGTCCCTGCTAAAAAATAGACCATACACTTATGGAATATCCACAACAATTATATCAATAACTTGATGAACCTTGGGGTTAGACGATAATCTGATAAGCACATTCTTTAGTTCGCCTATAACTTTAACATTTGTCCGATCAAGCTGTATGATTTTTAAAGTCGAGGGTTCAACTTCAGCGTTAATTTTCTGGAAAACGGACCAAGGCATTACATTGGATGACGCTCCTGAGTCTACCATACAATTATGCACGTTTCTATTAAAAATCTTGAAAGTTAACAGGAAAGGGGGTACATTTTTGCGAGTATTAAGGGTAGTAGCTTGGGGTTTTTTACTCGCAGTTTCTAAAGATACTTTATCTACATTATTTACATTATTTACATTACTTACAGGAAGGCTTCCTTTATCTTGAGGCTCAGGATTATTTTTAGTGGATGTCTTCTGCGGAACTTTGCTTTGCACAACCTTGTTACCAATAGAATTACCATTTTTGTCGTTATCTGAAATATTTTGCAACATTTTTTGAAGCAGAAATGGAAACTTCAATAAATCATAAATAGAAATGTTAGCCGTTAAATTTTTAAGATCTTCAACAACATCATAATCTAAGTTGGGGTTCACATTACTCTGTTTAGTCTCAGCTGATTTAGATTGCTTTGGAGGCGAAGTTGTAGTGTTTTCGGTAGAAGGTTTGTTTGTTGTCTTACTCCTAGTATTATAAGGGTGAACAGTCTCGAAGTTAGATTGAAAGATGTTATCCGAGAAGTGTCCAAATATGTTAGGAGTAGACTCTTCTTCTTGAACTATCTCTTGTTCAACTACCTCCTCAGGAATCTCAGGAGGAATCAAGTTATCTTGGGCTTCTAAAATTGTTTGAAGAGCACATTGCAAAATTTCTAGATTTAAGCCTTTGGGGTTTGGATTAGGTCGGTTGGTAGGAAAATCTTTCGGAAAGGGGGTTTGTAGGGTCCTTTACTCGAGGAAGCTTCTTCAGTTGACCTTTTTAAGTCGATAACTTGATTTGACAGTTTTTGAACAACTTTAGTTAAGTTCTCCAAATCATAATTTTCAGGTTGTGTTTTACTTTGAGTGGGTCTGGAGAGGATTTCAATTGTCTTTTTGGGAGCAAAACTAGTCTCTGTTTCGTTGCTGGAAGAGTCCTTAAGGCTAAGTATATATTTTTCAATCTGGCTGGCCTCTTTGAAGGCCTCTAACAACGTGGCTTTCTTAGACCGTTTAACCCAAATAGCTATACTTTGATGCAAATCTTTAGTGTAGTAAGCTATTATAAGACTCTCAGCAGGCATAGAATCTGTAGGGATTCAGTTTTTTAGTGTTAAGAATCTTTGATTAAAGTCTTTAAATTTTTCTTTTGGGTTCATTCTTAAGCTAGAAAGATCCATGACTAGGACTTCCGGAGGTTTACCGTCTCCGAACTTTTCCAAAAAGCATGACTCGAACTTTTCCCAAGACACGATGGTTTGGGGTTGTTGGGCAAAGTACCATGTGGATGCATTACCCTCAAAAGTATAAGGGAACAACCTACAGACAACGTCTTCATGTTCGACATTGCAGAGTCTTATGGCTGACATAAACTTTTTAATGTGATCTTCAACGATATGTTTTGAGTCAGGATCGAACTTGGGAAGCCATTTCTCCAGGTGTTTAGGTAAAGGGTGTTGGGCTCTAGGTACAGCTACAACATCCTGGTCAATCCAAGGTCTAGTAGGGTTGTTCTGATTTGCCATTGGGGTAGTGGGTGTGGAAGGCTGAGAAGGTGAATTGCCTTCATCAGAAGAATCCCCTTCAGAAGAGGAAGGAGATGATGGAGGTGGTGAAGAAGGTATCCCATATCCTCCTGCAGCAGAATTTAAGATTGGATATGAAGGATTCACAGTAGGATCAGTGCCTCCTAATTGTTCTCTGATATCAGAGAAATCCAAAGGTTGGCCCCACGGACGGTTTGGCTGCCTCAAATGGGCTAAGGAACTATGTGTTTTGATAAGATATTGGTGTAGAATCTCTTGTATGTCACCACCTGTAGGATTAGGGGTTGTTGGCTCAACTGTGATTTGTGTATCGTCGGTTGAAGTAGTTGTTGTTTGAAGGGGAATATTATCATGTGAACGACTTCTAGTCACTATAGGTGAGCGATTAGGGGGTGGAGGAGTCTTGCGACCGCCTCGTGCCATTAATTAAGTTCATGCCCTCCTTCTAGCGCCATTTGTTGATGGGTGAAATTGACCGTACATCAACTGGGAGAGTGGAACCGGTCCGGGGTTGTCTAATAACCCAATCCGTTTGGAATGAACCACCCTGACGGGTTTAGCGGTTCCGTTAGCCGATCTAAGGTCCTAAGAAAACGAAAATAAAACTAATCTAAACTAACTAATCTAACTAAAACTAAATAAAACTAACTAAACTAACTAACAATAAACAAAAGGAACTAATCTAACTAATCTAATTAAAACTAACTATTAAACAAACTAACTAATCTACTATTTCTATATATACAAACTACTAACTAATATTATACTAACTCTAACTACTAACTGAAATATAACTTATTCACAAAATGTACAATATCCACAAAATACAGATTTAAATAAAACTTGAAAAACTCATTTGCATTCTGCCCTAAGACAGAGAAAGATATTTTTTGTTGATTTTATGATTTTATGAGCAAGAAATAAAACTGTAACTAAACTAAACAACTATAAATCTATCTAAACATATGTCTAACTATACTACTAATAAACATACTAAACAAATAAATAACAAGATGACCTGGAAACACTCCAGGTTTGTCCTGTGTATGATGATCTTCTAAGCTGATCGGAGGGAGGAAACCTACACCGAATAATCCAGAAGCTTCTCATAAATGATAAGCTACAATGCTCATTAAGTTTGTTTACAGGACAAACAAGACATAAAAATCACAACAATCATATAATTTATAAATCTTAACAATTAGGTAAACCTGTATGCAAAGATCTATACATAAGAGTTCAATTGATGAAGAAAATAAATCTGCCATTCATTTACTGAACAATTAATTGCTGTGTTTTTAAATGTTGAAAGAAATCAGACATGGATCATATTAATTAGCTCATATCATTTTGCAAAAGACTAAGATAGCTAAAGTAGTCACTAATCAAATGCAAATTGATAAACATAAACATGAAACAAAAGATTGATATTGTGAAAAGCGAAAGCTGTAGAAGAACATCAACTTCTGTCTCTGTTGTATTAGAAATCCATATCCTTGTTCTCCCACGAATGAGGATGATCCTTATTACAAAAATAATAAGTATTTATAAGTTTTTCCACAGGGTAAAACCTCCCTGTGGAAGTTATAAAACTGTTTACAAAAATCTGGGAAGATCTCCCAAGTTCAACTAAACTAGGAAACTACAATAAAACTAGAAACACAAATATCCTCTAAACTGTCCATCAAATCCCATGCAATTCGAAATCACCTGAAAAGGACAAAAATGAACAAATTAGAAGGATCTTTTATTAATAAAATGATAGAAAAACTAATTCTATAGACTAGCTACAGAATCATCTGATTCTGTAGCTAGTCTAAATAAGGTACATAATCGGCATTGAAATTAATCGAAAATATTTTAAAAGATTTCAATTTAATTAACATTCAATAATAATTTGAAAACGATTCATTTAATTTGAATTTGTTATGCAATTCGAAATCGAAGAGGATCCAAATCAATTGAATGATCACAAAGATAGTCGTACTCTGTTTCTTGTGTCATCACAAAATCGAATGAATAGAAACATAATTCAAACATAGTGAAATCATATGATATCAATTTGGAATCGACACAATCAAAATGAATCACGTACAATCGGTATGCTATCCTATCATCAAGGAATACGATCGAAACCAAATAAGATCGTTATCAAATCATTATCACTGTGTTAACATAACCACAAATAGATTAATTCAAACTGGCGCGAAAATCAATTTAAACAAAATCGTAACAAGATTGATTGATTAATAACCGAATTCATAATTTGTTATTGCAATTTGGGCAAATGGGATTGATCAACTTTGATCAAAATGAAATCGTTCAAATCGAATGAATCACAGCTGGGTTTGACCAATTCGTTTTACAATTTTAAAACCAGACAGTGCAGTAACCATAATCGGGATCCAATTCCTAAAAATGATCAAACTAACAACGATCAGATCAAGCGAATCAATCGGTTGGATTTAACAATGGTCATTGTTCCATAATTCGGGTGTATTTGCACAGGTTTAATGAGATCACTGTTTTTATAAAAACATAGTATTTATAACCAAAATGAATTGAACAGAGTGGTACTTCTGATTTGGAAAATCATATAACACGGCGTGTCGTAACAAGTATCCTCCCGAAAAGATTTACCAATCACAACATACAAATGATGACGAGATTGAATCCGAGCAAAATTGTATTCTAAATTTAGCATAAAAACTTGCCGTGCAGAGTAAATACAAAACAAATTGTATTGAAAACACACCATTAATTTCGTTAATTCACTCAGACAAACTTAGCAAATGAAATCCAAATGAATAACCATTCAAATCCAAAAAAATCTCTGAGCAAATCATATACCAAATCGGAATTCCTTCTATTTTTATCAAAACGAAACCATGTACAGGATGATCATCGAATGACAGAGGCATTTGGATGAGTTAATGAGCTATTTAAAAATTGAATTCAAATCATTACATCAAACTAGATTATTTACAAAACAAAACGATGTCAAAACCATACCTGTATAGTGACGAGGCTGCATTGATTATGCGAGTTTAGAATTTACAACGGCCGTGGCTGATTCCACGTTTTTGAAAAGGATGGAGTCGGTTGTCTTTTGATTTTTATCTACTGCTTGGAGCTTGGATTTTTGACTGGTTAGCACTGCAATTTGAGTTTCCAATGATTGAATCTTCGATTGGAGTATGGGAACATCAATATAGTATTGTTCTAACCAAGAATCGCATTGGTCACAGGGTGACTGTGTGGGTTTAGAAAGAGCAGGCGAGGTTTTGGTCAAATGACCCAGGGTTTCATGAGGAAACTTAATACCAGGGTAGCTAGGGTCGTTCTTTAGGCAGGGGGGAAGGTTTGATACAAAATCATAAGGGGGCTAGGGACATAAACCCTGCGAGTAGGGGTACTCGCTGGCCAATAAACATTCAACATCAGAGTCAAACTCCTCACTTAGGATGATAGGGTTGGACTCGACAGAGGGTTTTGATTTGTTTCTGGCCATTCTCGAAATGAGCCAGGCATTCCTTTTACCCTTAGCGTTAGCAGTAAGGATTGCCTTGGGCTTTTTGCCCATAGGCTTTTTAATGACCTCTGCACTCTTAGTTACAGTGTCAGGTAAGTCAACACAAGGGTCAACCGAGGGTTTAGGCAGTAGGAGATGTAAGGGTACAGGCAGTTCAGCCTTGGTTTCAATTACCACAAGTTTATCAACCTGTACAGGGTCTGTGTCCTCAAAGCCATTACGGGCGATGAAATCCCTCCAATTATCACCATGCAAACTCAAATGATAAACAACGATGAGCTTAATAATCCCATGGTGGAACAGGCTGTTGTCAACCTTCTTCCTCTTAAATTTTTTTGACATTTTATACAGGCTACGATGAAAGTAGAAAGGCATGTTTAAAGGATACCCTATAAAAATCATCAACAAATGCAGGTGGTAGAGGAACACAAGTTCGTATCGACCTTCACAGGTCACGAACTGCTTGACTAGCATTAATGTATCATGCCATCGTGGTTTAAGTGCAGAGATGGGCATACCTCTGTCACAAGTGGTGACTTTGCGCAAGAGGAACAATAGTGTCCATGGCACTTCCTCGACCTTACAATTTTTGAACCAACGTTGTCCTGTGGTAGGTAACCCCATGGAAAAACTGATAAATTTTTCATCAATTTCCAATTGTATATCGCCGACCTTGGCTCTACAGCCATCGAAGGTCATGGAAAACTATCGTGCTACACAGATATTAAAAACCTCAAATAATTTCACGAAGGTGAGACACACATTGTCCTGCAAATCTTGGCGGGCATTGTCAAACATTAACAGAGCTTGGTTGTCGTTTGGCTCAATACGCACGACTGGTGCCATGGAACCGAGCACATGGTAAACCGAGGGTTTGGATCACAATACTCACACAGGAGCAGAGATGCGCGAGCTAGCAGAAGTGAACGGTGACAAGTGGTAGGCATAAAGGCCATCGTGTGAAGGTGGTGGAGTTATTCACTGCCATGCATAACAATTATGGTCAAAGTACAACCGTCGGTTTCAATACTCATGTTACTTAGGTGCCCAATGAAACAATGGTAAGTGTATAAACAATACGTTTAATCAACATTATACCAAAGTTTGAAACCATTAATCATACAATTCAAAACCAAAAGCATATGTTTAACCATGCACCATTGCATTGTAACAACTCATATCCATTGTTTAACCAATGTGCCAATAGGTAATCATATAATCGTTTGTATCAACAGGTTTGACCAATGTGCCAATAGTTTTATAAACATGAACATAGGTATCATATCAAAGATATATGTGAGAGATTTAACCATAACACCAGTGCATTGTTGTGAAACCAATGGTTAAGTAGGCCAAATAAAAACATGTAAATCCAAGAGTCAACGCCTTACAAACTTATAAAACCAAATTACCCAATCAATACAAGAATGTCCAATGAGTACAGTTAGAAAGTTTTGCCAACCACAAAATGATAAGCGAAATGTAGGCGCAAAGGGAATATCAATAAGAAGGATGACGATAGTTCAAACAATGATTCTAACACGGCTTCGAAAGACCAATGTTTTCATGCTTACAGTCGTGAAAACAAAATGAAAATAATTGCGCAAAAGACACAAAGAATAAAAGTGTCGTTCATCTGAGAATTGCAATGAAAAATTGATGTTTGCAAACATTGGTGTAGGTAGCTTATAAGACAAATGGAAAAATGTGATTTGGCTGCCAACAGGTCTCTATCATTTTAAAGTTATTTTTTTCCATGGACCCAAACCCCTTCCAAAACCCATTGTTTCCCACCTATTCCATTGTATTCATATCTTTACATTGATTGTTGTGGCCATACCCTTCATCAATAAACCCTTTTCTATGCAGACCCACTTTCCACATTTATGTGTTTCCCTTTCACCATGGCCCACACCCACAACCAAGACCCTTAAAAATGTATGAATTCTCTATCATCGGATATCTCCATGACCCAAAAGAAAATGAGAAAAATCAATGCCAATATTTCCACCATCAATTCCTCCATGCATTCCACCATAGAGGACAAAATGGAAGACATGAAACATGACATCAATTCCCACATATACTACCAAATTGAATCCTTTGCTACCAATATCACTGAATTATTGAATATTCCCAGAGGCATTACCTCATATGAATAACCTTCTAACCCAAAAGGATATGCTTCTTCCAACTCCCATACTTTTCAATCCAACCCCCTTCATCCTGATCTGCATCTTCCAAGAGTTAAGGTGAACAAATTTGATGGATCAGATCCCACTGTCTAGGTCACCCAAATGGAACATTACTTCTCCTTACATGTAATCATTGATGCGTTGGTAAAACTTCATTACAATGTCCTCTATCTCGATCCTGAATGTTATAAATGGTGGAAATGGTGTAAAAATTTATGCCAAGGGTATGTTTCTTGGTCACAGTTTGTGTCCAAAATTTATGAATGCTTTGACACCGACACACACCATATGGTCTGTTTGACCAAGTTGAAATAGTCTAGTATCATGGAATAATTTATCATTTCCTTTGAGCACTTTGATTTTAGAACATAGGTCATGTTATATTCCTTCTTCAGGGAATCTTTATTAGTGGCCTAAAGGATGAAATTCGAGCGTAGGTTCTCATGTATCACCCCCAAACTTGATTGGAAGCTACTAAATGTGATAAGGAAGCACAAAATTATTACTTTTCCCATAACCAAAAGCCTCTTTTATTCCTGTCCCTCAAACTACCAATCCTGCCCCTCATGCCACTCCTCTCAAGATATAGAAATTAACTCAGGCATAAATGGCTGAACTCCAACTCAAGGGTCTTTGCTACAATTCTGATGACAAGTATTTTGAGGGGCACAAGTGTAAGGAAAATAATTTTTCCATGGCCATTTCTAAGGATATTTCTCATGAGGAGGAAAAATTTTCCCATGTGGAAGAGATACCCCCAACAGATGATCCCACTCCAGTCTCTGATCCACCAAAATTTAAACCAGTAATTTTGGTGCATGCCCTCACTGGTGCTTCTAAAGTTGAGTGCTTTGGTCATATTATAGGCAATGATGGTGTGTGGGTGGATCCTAATAAAATTGAATTTATAAAGGATTGGCCTCGCCATCAAATTATTAAAATATTGTGTGGTTTCTTGGGTTTAATGTGTTAATATTACAAGTTTGTTCAGAATTATGGAAAAATTGCATCTCCTCTCATCTCTCTCCTTAAAAAAAATGATTTCAGTTAGACTCCAACAACTGATCAATCGTTCCAATACTTGAAATATTCTATGTGCACAACAAATGATCAATCCTTTCAGTTAGCACTACCCAAGTTCACCAATATTTTTGTCCTAGAATGTGATGCATCAGGGAAAAGAATTGGGGCAACCCTCATGCAAGATGATCAACCTTTATATTTCACTAGAAAAAAAATATTAGAGAGACATTTGGCCCAATATACCTATGAAAAGGAAATGTTGGATATTCTACATGCAGTGGATCTTTGGCGCCCTTATCTATTGGGGCGATGGTTCCAAATCAAAATTGATTATTGTAGCCTTAATTATTTTCTCGAACAAATAATTTCATCCCCAAAGAAAAAAAAATGGGTCACCAATATATTTGGATATGATTATGATATTATCTATAAGAAGGGAAAATAAAATGTAGTTGTTGATGATCTTTCAAGGAAATATGAAGAATAAGGGTATCTCTTTTCCCTCTCATTCATTGTAGTAGACTAGCTTCAAGTCATTCACTAGGAATGGTTGCAAGACCCCAAAATTTCTAGCTTGATCCAAAATATGCAACAAGGGCCTCAAGCTTCTCCAGGGTACTCTTGTCACAATGGAGAGCTTCACTATAAAGGTCACTTGTATTTAAGAAAATAGTCTAACCTTAAATCCACGATGATCTTTGAGTTTCATGCTTCACCCACAACTATGCATTCAGGTTTTACCAAAACAGGTCAATCATTATTTTTTGGGGATGATATGAAGCAAGACATATGCACCTTTGTTCCTGAATGTGATACCTGTCAATGGAATAAGGGAGAAACAAACAAATCTCCAAGAACACTCCAACCACTTTCAATTCTACCTGCTATTTGGAGGAATATTTATATGGATTTCATTGTTGGATTACCTAAATTGGGAAACAAGTCAATCATCATAGTGGTAGTAGATTGTCTTTCCAAATTTACTCATTTATGTGCTCTTCAACACCTGTTCACTGCATCCACAATGGCTCAAATTTTTATGGATAATATATTCAAATTCCATGGCATTGTTGGATTACTGAGAGGGGGGTGAATCAATAATAGAGATTTTTAATCCTTTTAACCACAATATGTAAGTGTTATTTATATTTATGATCAATATACCATTATCATTCAAAAAGTGTAGAGTAAATAAACCATGAATAGTGAAAAATCATACACATACATAGTACAACAATATTTTTATGTGGAAACAAAATGTGGGAGAAAACCACGAAATGTTTTTTCTTATATCTCCTTAAGAATTACATTCATTATAAGCACCAACTTCCTTTGTTCTCCAGATGCAACTGGAAGGAGGCTCCGACCCCCTATATTTTGAGGCTACAACATGAGGGAAGCTCCAACTCCCCAATTCTATGGCTAAAACCATAAGGAGGCTACAACCCCCTATTTTCTCCGGCTACAACTGGAAGGTGGCTACAACCACCTATCCTTGCTTCTTCCTGTCACCCTGAAATATAAGTGTCAAATTATGAAGCCACTATGACACTGTAATTGTGAGATATACCATTGTAAACATGTACCAACATGTACCAACCTGTACCATTGACCTGTAACCAACCTGTGACACTGACCTGTAATCAACCTATACCTATACTCATCCCATACCAACAAATACCAATAATGTATGTGACCTGTATATACTGTAGACGACATGTGTATGCACCCTATCTATACTGCATCATGCGTATGTACGTGCCATGTCTGTACTGCAACTTGTGTACACCTTCGAAAAAACTAGGGTTTTCACCTTCTCTAAAAATTCAAACACTTTTCTACCTCTACCACCTCAACCTATGACCTGTCATGGTTTCTTATCTATATATGTACCCTATGCATACATCATCTTATATACCCCTTAACCAAGTGCATCTATATCTCTCTAGTCATGTGCCATACATGTTTGTATAATCATGAACAAGTGTAATAATCCTCACATGGAATATAAATAAAACCCTTACTGATATGCAACCTCATAACATACAAACACCTTCACAACCACTTCACAACCACTTCACAACCAAAACCCTCAACCATGTACCAATAAATATAAGCTATGTCTCAACACTTGAACCAAGAAGATGAACCAATGAATAATAACAACATACCAATGTTGTATTTTTGTAGATATATCTCATACCATAAGTTCCATACAACCAACACCCTCTCTAGGGAAAAACCTAAAACTCCCATAACCATATCTCATGAAGATAACACTATCCAATTACACTTAAGAATATGACACACCTTTTGAATCTGTAGATAGATCTATTGTACCTGATCACTGTAGGCCTTCCTGGGAGTTTGCTTTCAGACTTTGAGAACCTGTAACCCTCAACAACGCAATATTTCATGGATTTCCCCACATGTATGCACCCTATTCAACTGTCATTCTGCATACATACACACCCTTCTCCACTGCAACCCATGTACACCTAAAAAAATAAGTTTTTTTTTAGTATTTCTGCAATTCCAAAAATTTAATTGTCAACCCTTCATGCTACCTCAGACTTGCATAACTTCATATGTATCAATGAGTACCTGCAATAAACCTTACACAATAATAGATATTCATTGTGATCAATAGGTGCTAATAGGAGAGCCTTCCTCTCTTATTTATACTACCATGTAGCTTCCTCAAGGGATTACCTTCTAACCAACTTAACCCAATTTCCTTCTTTTAGGGATAACCCACTTCTAACCACATGTCCACTTATAACCACTTTATCCACAAATATTAAACTCTCCACTTCTATATGAAACTAATTTATTTTTAATTGTTTTCTTATTGCAACAACTTAACCCATGATTAAGTCCTAGTTTCACCCACATGACTAGTCAAATTCTTCTAGGAGATTCTAGAATAATTTGACTTCTTTGACCTTCTAGATAACTCACAAGGGTTTTCCAACTTTACAAGGCCATAAATCTCTAACCTTAAGGAGTTATGTGACGTTCAACATATCATCATAAATGGCATGACATGTACTATCCATCTATAATACTATTACCTTAAAATATATTAACCTTGATACCACTATACGTCAAACAAGATTAACTCTCTTAACCATACTGTTGGAAGCTACCATAATTTTCTACTGAACTTGCTTCAAAGGTTGACATCAATTACAACCAACCTAATTAATAAACATATATGCCTCATTATATTGTCTTAGACCAAAATCCAAATTTCACCAATAATTTTGGCAAGAATTTTTTAGGCTCCAGGGAACCCAATTACATCTCAACACCTCTTATCATCCCTAGAATGATGGAAAAACTAATGTTGTCAACAAGTGTTTAGAAACATATTTGTGGTGTTTTTCATCCAACCAAAAAAATCAATGGGATCATTGGTTAACCCTAGCTAAATGGTGGTACAACACATCTTACCATATTTCCACTTGCATGACTTGTTTTGAGACAGTCTATAGGAAATATCCATTGTCAGTTATCTCATCCATGATAGGTGTCTCCAAGGTTCAGAGGTTTAAAAACAATATTATAGTTTGAGTGGCCATTCTCCATACCCTCAAATAAAATTTGGTATTGGCTCATAATCGCATGAAGCAACAAACATACCGGGGTCGCTCCGAGTGCCAATTTGTTTAAGGGGACAAGGTTGTTTTTCATCTACAACCTTATAAGTAGACTTCACTCAAATATGAAAACAGTCAGAAAATTTCCCCCAAATTTTATGGTCTGTATACAATTCTCAAGTGAGTCGGGCCCGTGGTCTACTAGTTATCTCTTTTTAGTCACTCTACGCTCCATCCTATTTTTCATGTCCCATGCTTAAAGAAAGTGATTGGAACTAAGTTCCAGAATCAAACCAGTCTCCTTGAGTTGGATGAAGAAGGCTCCATTTGGTTGCAGCCATAAGTAGTATTGGACCAATGAGAGCATTGTCTCCATCAACGCACCATCAAGGAAGTGTTATTTTAGTGGAAGTATACAACTCCAGAAGATGCTGCCTAGGGGTAGGCTACCATTTTGTAACACTTTCCTCATCTCAATCCTTGAGGAAAAGGTTTTTCTTCAAGGGGGAGGGAATGTTAGGGACCAAACCTCACTAAACCCTCATGTAGGTAGAATAATATATTTTTCTTGTATTAAAGGCTGACATTAGTCAATAAGGCCTATTTAATAGTGTGAACAAGTATAATGTAAGAAGACTTAATATAAGCTCCCGCTTCTAGAAATATCTTCCTCTAGAATATTCTTTAGAAGATAGAACTAGTATAAATAGGAGTAGAAGGCATGAGAACGTATTGTATTTAGAATTATTGTAATATAACTCTACTCTTCTATAGGTTTCCCCCTCGAAGAGGCAAGTGAACTTGGCTTTCTATCAATAAAGGTATCATTTTTGGTGTTGTGATTCTCTATATTTTGTTGTTCCATTGGTATTCGATGAAATATTTTTGTTTCTACATATTATAATATATCTGGTACCTTACAGTCGTGGTAAGGAAAAAACATCCCAAATGTCTTCATATTGGTTAGGGTAGGGGACACAATGGCCTTCATCCCTATAGAACCTTATTAAGCTTGAGCACCTTGAACAACACCTAGAAACCATGATATGAGCCATATTGATGGATTCCTTGACATCCAAGTTTAATATGGACATCATTATGAGGTATTAGGTATCATGGATGGATCTCAGTTCCATGATCACCATATTCATGGTAGGGAAATGATATCTTCTATCGCCAAACCTTGCTTCTCATGCTCAATCACCATGGACAAGTCCTCAAACCTCCACATCTAAACTTTGTTGGTTAGAAATTTCCTCCAAGGACATTAGGGCACCATAATTAGGCTAGTTGTGCACTAAGATTGTGTCTAGAGGTCTATCCAAGGTCACATGAGTATAATAATGGGCCTTGTTCCCTAAATGATGCTTTTTGGGATCAATAACCATGGGAAACCCCTACTATCTTTAAAGTTTCTACATATATACTACTCAATGAATATTTGAACACCCACACAAGCCCTTTTTAAGATATGATTTTCTTACTAAAGGAGATGTGTACCATGACCAAACCACAACACATTCCTTGAATGATAATTTGTCTTGGTTCCATACCATGAATCATTTCTTGGCCCATGGTTGGGGTTCTTTATCATCCTAGTGGGATACATGTTCCATGAGTAGGTTTTATGCATTGGAAATGGTAATGGAGATCTAAACATGGTCAATGGTAGAATCAAGGGGTCTAATCCCTAAATTAATCTCTTATAACTCTCTAGTGCTATGGTTAGGAGAGTAAAACACTTGAGCCTTAATCCCTAGTGATTGACTTTTTTTCTCAATCACCAAAATGAACACCCGCAAACCAAAATACAAACCCTCTCCAGGGGGTTGTTTGCATTAGGTTTGGAGAGTGAAGAAAAGGATCCCAATAATTATAAAAAAAAAGTTCAAATGATCTAAGATTTGCTTGTCTCTCTATGCTACTTTCACAATTCATTAATCAAAATGCTATAGTACTTGTGCACAAAGGAAAAAAAGAGCAGATAAAAACATAAGAGGTAGAGAAAACATATTTCAAATGTATTCAATTCTTCTCACTCTCTCTACAACACACATATGGAAAACATTTACACATATATAAAGTCTTGATTCATACGTTGAGTGATTGAGATGAATTTCACTAGAAATTTTTGGGAATTTAATGAATTACAATAATGTCCTAGATACTACCTTGACTGTGTTGGGTGGTAAATGTTTATTCTTCACTGACTGAGAATTAGAATTGCTTCCAATAATTTCTAAATACTACTCAATTTTTTCTTCGCAATTAACATTCTCCCACTTGAAGCTAAATGAAGGCTGCTAGATAATAAAATGCATTTGTTTATGAGCTCTTTCATGTTGATCCTTTCCCAAGCCTACTAATCAAGTCACCCCAATCATGTCAAGCCTCGACATAGTGCTTACCTGTCTCTTGGTAGAATTTTAGTGAGCATATTAGCAATATTCTCATATGTATGGATCTTTTCCAAGTTAAAATTCCCTTCCTCCAATCCCTACCAAATCCATTGGTACCTAAGGTCAATGTGCTTGGTATTTGAATGATATTCTAGGTATTTTTCTAAATGAATGGTGCTCTAATTGTAACAATACAACACATATTTATTTTGTTTTATTCCCAACTCTCTCAGGAATAGTTTCATCCACAACATCTCTTTGCAAGTGTAAGGTACCATATATATTATAATAAGCATAAATAGATATATAAGTGATGCAGAGAGGCAAGAAAATCTTAGAGAATTCAAACTTATTTTTATAATTATTGGGATCCTTTGTTTCACTCTTTGTTGTGAGTATATAATTTTTTAAATGTGAAGTGTTTGTTCTATTTGTCTAAATTTGATTAGTTTTTCTAAATCAATGTGTTTCGTTCCATGAGATTAAACAAACTTAGATATAAATACACAAAAAAATATCCTTTGTGGTACATTTAACTTTCTACGATATTTTGTGTTGGTGTTTGATGAAAAAATTATTCTTTTATGATTATGGTGATAAAGGACATTGCAAATTTTTTAAGGTATCAATATTTGGGCCGTCTTCATAAGTGTTGGAGTTGACCTACAAAGACATTTGGTGATGTTGCAATGATTCAAAGAATGACATAGATGGTTTGAAGTTTCGATCTTGAGATGGATTTTTTTAATTTTCAATGTGAGCAAAAGTTTTCATACTAATGATGCCAATTTGGTTTATCTTGGGTGGTTGGGAGGAATGATTCTTATCCTCCCCACTCAGTTTCAATTCTCTCAAGTGACATGTTGAACTCATAAGGTACATGAACAACTTATCAAAATATGAAAATTTTCCATAATATATAAATTTTATTTTTTCTATTTTGTTTTTGTTTATGTAACCTAAACCACTAGGATTGTCATTTTGAAGCTAAAACCAAAGAAGCCAACTCATCCAACACATAGAGGGAAAGATTTTTTATTTTGTAACACACCTGACCCCCTTAACCTCCTTAGGCTGGTGGGATGTCAAAATTTTATCTCTCCTTTAAACTAAGGTCTCAGGTTGAATCCCTCCACTTCCTATTCATCATGATTAAATGAGAACTTATCTTATCACAACATCCACTAAGGTCAATTTTACTCATTCAACACCCAACTTCCACCAAAATTGTTCCAAGGTTTCACTACAAGAACTAGGGACCTGAACATCCCCAATCAAATGGATGGAGTTCACTATGCACAAACATATCAACAGTTGGAAATGACTCAAACTCTCTCCTCCTCAGACTAACAAGTCATGAGATTCATTTTCCCATCTCGATGAAACCTCTCTGATGGATCATTCAGATACATCCAACGGTCCCTGCGAAAAAAATTGATGGTCCTTCTCATATTGGTACCTAAATATAATCGATGGTTACTTTCTTTCATAACACCTACTCATCACATGAATAGGTGGGGTCCTTGGCATATCTATGATTGATATTTCTCCAAGATCTCTCCCATGAATCGATGGTTAAAAAATGATTGAGGTTCTTCTCCATCAGAATGTGATCACTTCAAGAGATCACACATCACTTTGATAAGGATGCTACAATGGATCCAACAATCCTTGATATGCCCCATCTAGTGCTCAAGACCTGCTCAGGGTCCTATAGCATCATGGCAGTTAACCAACACCTCCCTTATTCAAAATCTTATTCATCGGAGTGGATCCTTATATATCTAATGGATAAAAATCCATTGGTATCCCCTTCGATGTATTAACAATATTCATGTCCTTATATACACTCACCATCAGACTCTTTTGTCGGATGTCCTTCCTTGATCCAAAAAGGATCTAGAGAAGACTAAGGAAAACTCTGAATTCGCAGAAGAAACTCAGGAAGCTCATAATGGCCTCAGTAGACAGAGAAAGGGAAAAAATTCAGATTCCTCAAAATTCAGTGAAATTGGCATCATTGGGAAAAGTGCGTCGCAAGATTTCCAATGCAATAAATGACTCACCAAATGGATTTATAGATCAAAAGAGATTCATGGTCAAAATTTTGGTCAACCTAGCCCGGTCATCAGGGATGAGTCAACATCCGTACTGCTAATGTCAGCACCAGTACATATGACGCCAGTTCCCATACAATGTACATGTCACACACAGGGGGTGACAAGTGTCATGATGATGTCATCATGAGGTTGATACGTGTCACTCATTTTTAGAATTTTTAGGTCAATCCGTGGACCAATGAGGAAGTTCCATGTGGTAGTCTGTACAATCACGTGATATACCATACAGGATGTGGCAAGCTGGCATGGAAGGTGATGTGGCAGGTGACTGTGCAAGTGGTTGGCATGGGCCAATGGTTATATTCCACGGTTCCAATCTATATATACATATTGTTATAAGAATAAACCCAAAAGGGGAGGCCCGTGGGATCGACCTTAGGACCTCCCCCTATCCAACCATTGGGCCAATGGACTCCATTGGTTAGTCCACCCAACTTTTCATGTAAATTTTTATTCTTCCCACGGATGGAGGAAGGGCGCTCGATGGTATGGCCTGGCATGATTTTTGAGACTCAGTATAGAGAATTAATTGTAGGTTGCAGGCATGGAAATAGAGACAAGATTTCTCAAGGGCTTGGGAGTGCTAGAGTTGGATTAAGGCATGGATATAGTCATTTTTGGGTAATTCGACACCACAAATTCAATGGTTTTGTATGTTTTCTGATATGAGAAAAGCTTCTACATCTTAATTCCAGAATGAGGTATACTTATGTATTTTGCCAAATTATTTTGTTGAGTTAATAAAAAGGCCTAGCCATTTGAGAGCAGGACCCAAAGACGTAGTCCACCAAGGACAAACTCCTTTATCAAGTTTTTGTGTTCAGATTTGATGCTTATGTCTCTTCGTTATTGATCTTTTCCATATTTATGGAGCACTTTAATTTATTCTCATTTAATACAATTCTTTATAAGTCACTTTGATGAAAGGATCTCAGATCATGTTGGTATCAGAGAAGTCATCTTTGACTTGAATTTTTGAGTGTGAATTCTTACTAGGGCCAAGCATAATAAGGGTTAAGAAACTCTTAATAATTTCAATCCCGAACTTGGTCGTGCATCCCGAAGGAAGAAAACGACAAAAGAAGACAAGCGTGATGAACATCAGAAAAACTCCCATATGGTATTTTATCACATGTCATAAATGGTCGAGCGAATGTATGGAGACTACGAGAAGAGGATGAAGAAGAAAGGGAAGAAAAAGGAAGACAAATATGATGATAATAATTCAGTAAATCAAGGGGTTGGAGGATACCCTCCTGAGCCTCCATCTTCATCATCAAGTTATAGCTCTTCTTCCTCTGAGCATTCTCATTGTTATCACACTAAGTTGCCTTGGGTCTTTATCCCTTAGTTTTAATTTTTTCTAAACCTTTATATTTTTAATTTTGATTTGTTTTCTTAAAGTGTGATTTTCTTATGTTAGCTTTAATAAATGAACGCTTAAGTGATGACTCATTTTCACTCTCATATAGATTTTTGGCCTAGGGTCATTTTCTTGGCTTATGTTTTGACCCACTTCATGACTTGACACTAAGCCTGGCTCAGCTCATGACCAACTTGACTTGACAAGTCACTCTCCTCACTCATACCTTCATATCCTTTCCACGCTGTCCCTTTGTCCTCTTATAATGGTCAAATTAACTTTTTGAAAAAGCAGCAACTACCAACTCACTAGGAGTTTCCATAGCGCACTCCCTATCCTTCATCCTTTTCCATGATTTGTTATCATAATGTTGATGTAATGTCTGCCTTATTTTCAACACCTTGGTTAGTTAAAATATGCCTTTGAGGATTTTATCTTTATGATATTTCTAATGGGTTTTAAGTTTTGAATGTTCAAAACTTGGCACTGTAAAAACTACCAGTTCAGACAAGTTGGAAATGGCGCTATAGGATTGGATGCTGAGGTGGACTTGGAGGCCGAGATGGTCGTGATACTCTCCTAAACATTTGCATAACTCCAAGTTATCATCGACTTTCCAGGTATCCATGGTTTTCCTCCTCTGCATATCAATTTCGGGTAGTAATTATCTCTTGGAATTTTGGTAGTGATCGTTCCTGCAGAATTGGAGGAGGTCCCTTCCCTCTTACTTTTCTATCAGTATTTATTTCACATAAACCTACAGTCACCATTACCTATTTTTCTTCTGTGAAACATTCATTCACATTGCTCTCGAGTTTTGAGTTCCCAAGCAGACTTTACCTTTTGTATGCACGATGTGCTACCTAAAATCATTGTTGAAATGATGCTACATTTTCCCCTATTTCCTCTACCATTTGAATTCGAGGGTTTTAAACCAATTTTCAAAGACTATTGCAGTGGTATCCTTCTTTAGATTATTATTCCCCAGCTTTAAGATTTGTAAACAATCAAGGGGATTGAAATTTGCAGCCATTGTTTTCCAAAGCCAACAAGTAGTTTGAGTTAGGGGAGAGTCTTGGGTAAAGATAGCCATTGTTCACTATCAATATCCTATTGAATTTTGACTCCAGTTGTTTTCCTAGCCTTCACTGCACCATAGCTTTTGACCTCTCATCTTGATATATGGAGACACCTCAGAAGAAGAAATCTCACAAGGGAGGTACTGTGGTCAGAACTGAACCTACAGACATGCATTTATTTGAGGCAAAGCCCATGGTTAGAGAAGTTTTTCAAAGGGTGGTATGCCTTGATTTCTACCAAAACATGAAGAGGGGTCATATTGAGGTGGCAAGGCAATTTTCCTCAGATTTTGATGGCCTGAAGACTAAGGTAGGGGACCTAGATTTTGAGGTTTCTGAGGCCTCCAATTTAGCAGCCATAGGGTTTCCTATCACAGGAGAGAAATGGTTTAAATCCATGGATTTGAATGAATCCTTCTCCAAAGACTTCCTTAAGACAGAGTATGAGACTGACAACCTATCCAAAGGGGTACCGAGAAGTCATTTAGTTGAAGAGTTTGATAAAATTTTGAAGATCATCCAAAAATATTTCACATGCGAGGGGAAGTTTAATACACTATACCAGTACCATATAAGGATTCTTCTTCATTTTACTGGTAAGGATGAAATGAACATTCATTTCTACTTGTTGAGAAGCATAGGTAAAATGTCATATAGATTTGAATCCAAATCTAAGGTTGTGGATACTAGTATTTTTCATTTCAGGTTGATTAGAATGTTGGTTTCAGAAGAAATGAGAAAGAGGAACATTTCATTGTTTCTTCTCACATGAAATTGGACATAGCATTCACCCCTCAATAAAAGATACAAATTCCTCTGCCATCCACTAGCACTGCTCCAACAAGAACCATTAAGAAAATAAAGAGTAAGGCCCTTACTCAAGACCAGGAGGTCATTAAGGAAGTTGAAGAGCCAGAGAAGGAGGTCTACCATTCTCTATAGAGAGACCTTTCACCCCCTCCTGCACCAGAATTATAAGAGGTCCCTTCCTCGACTAAAGAAAAAACCAAGAAAAGAAGGAAACTACTCTTCTCTTCATCTCCTTCAAAAACTAGCACAAAGGTCAGAAATCATTTCACAAGATCATCAACTCTCAAAGAGGTTGTTGAAATACAAGTCCTACCAAAGGATTTCATTCTAAAGAAGAAGAGAGATAAGGGAAAAGGCATTGCAAATCCTGTTAAGATGGTAGAGGTAGTCACTGTGCAGTAGGAAGATGAATCCATGAAAAATCATGTTGAGATTTTCCACATAACCACTCCACCTAGCAACCAGACTTTGAAAAGATCGATTAAACAACTCAGGGAAGCTAGGAAGGAGGTGTATCGATTGAAATTAGAATATCTATTTGAAAGGATTAAGATGAAATAACTCATGGACAGTTACAGACACACTCTTGATTTAGCAACATTTGCAAGAATAAGAGGCCAACCTCTCCATAGGAAACTCAATAACCTTTATAGGAAAAATAGACACTTCCAGTCTCAGAATAGAAAACTTAAAGCATAGTTGCAACAACTCAAGGATGAGATGGCTCAAAGAAATTTGAGTGTGTTGGTTGAAGCTGTTATTGAAAAGGAGAAACCAGTAGCCAAGAAAATCATAGCTCCAGTGAAGAAGCATGTTACTACAAAAGGAAATCATGATGATGTGCCAAAAGGAAGTCCTCCTTCCCCAAGAAGGAGTGTCAGGTTAATGAAGTGATTGATGAAAGACTTTACATGCTCCTATCAAATCTAGCTCAAGATTTTTGTTCTTTGCAAAGAGTTAATATCTTCATACAGAAGTAGCATAGAAATTTTGTAGTTCTCTTGCACTACGGAATTGTCTTATTCGCATATACTATCAGTTTGCTAGCTTTAGTGCTACTAAATATCCTAATACTGGTGTAGCGATGACACTGCAAATTCCACAGGGTGCTACCAAAATTTTTAAGTAGTATGATGAAGAAACTGCGAATTCCACAAGGTGCTACCTATTTGTTTTGGTGTCGGGGGCTACACATTCAGCAGGACCAGTTTAACACTGGTGCTATCGAAATTCACACAGAGAATTAATTACACAGGCTCTGGTGCTACTGAAATTTTAACAGAGGTTGAATTACGCATAGAGACACATAGGCTCGATGCTACCCATTCTGCAGACCTATTTTTGGAGGTTGCGCTACGAATTTGTAGAGAGTTTGTGGAGGCGCTGCAAAATCTCATTAGCAAATGATGCTACCAACAGGTACCTAAAATCAAGGGGTTTGAGTTATCATCCTTGTGAGTGGATGATGATGTGGAGAATGGTTGAGATGGTAGCTGCAATCATGATGACAAGATTACAACCTTTGCAGGACACTTGGCATGCAAGAGGATGCACATCAATGAAGATCAAGTCAGTTTAAAGTTGGTTGGATCAGTGGCCAACATTTTCCCTTTTTATAGCATAGTTGTTAGCTTAGCTATTAGATGAAATAACTATTTGGAGAATTTTATGGGAGGAAGGTTAGCTCACACCTCCAGCTGTTTCCTTCTCATTTTTTTATAAATAGACTTTCCAAATGCTTTAGTAGGTTTGAATGGTTCAGCTAGGCTCCCTTATTGTAATATTTTGATGAAGCTATTGGTTAACTGGTTATGTAATTGATTTGAGACTTCTTGATTAATATAAGTCAGCTTTCTTATTCCATATTATTTGCCTCTAATACTGAAGTATTCATGATTGAATGATTCACATGAATTTTTGTAGTTTTATTATGGTGAATGTTTGATTATAGTATTGTTATGATGTTCTTCAGTTTCCTTAAACTTTGAATTTAGGAAGATCTTGTGTTTCAGTTTTTCCTCCTTAGGTTTGTTGAAGACTTGATGTCCATAGCATACCTCTACATTTTCCTCACCAAAGTCTTCTCTCTATTCACATTTACTCCCACTCACTGACTGAAGTTGATCAATACCCCAATTTCTTGTGCATGCTAGCCCATATTTCCAAGTTAGAACACTATTGTCTTGAGTCTTATCCATTTGACCTCTTTAAAATCATTTACATTTACATATAACCTGATGGGTATTGGGCTTACCTTCTATGCAATCTGAGGGTGATTCCTAGTGTTAACATTCTAGGGGACGTTGTCGGGGAATGAATTGAAGAAATTTCCCTAGGATTGAATGACAAAGCTTACTGATTATGAAGGTGCATTAGAACTCAGTACCTCAAATATTTCATATTTCACCTATCCACTCCATTATTTAAGCCGTGGCTACTAAAGGATGACACATGAGGTCCACTCCACAACTACTTTTGGTTCAACCTGAGGCTGACCCAGAGAAGATAATCAAAAGGGGAAAATCTTATCAAGAAAGTTTTTATGCTGCTGCCACAAGTACTTCTGGTCAGTTTCCTAATTCCACTCTTAGTACTCCAGTTGTTATATCAAGTAATCTTCCTTTACCTTCTGCTGAAGTATCTAAGAATCTAGATTTTGAAAATTTCCCTCTTGAATACTCCTCTTTTGACCCTGAATTGAAAGAATAAAATTTTGAAATCCTTGCCTCCCCTGACATTGTGAAGTGGTTAAGAATTGAGAGTCTTGAAGATTTTCCTACCTCAGGCTTTGTTATTCCTTCTCCTGTTAAAATTTCTGCAGCCAAAGAAGAGAAAACCTCATCTCCCTTGCAACCTATACCATCTTCTTCCAAGACTCACCCTTCTACTATGAAAATTGAAATTCCTCCTTCCTACATTCCTTTTCCTCCTAAGTTGGACACAGTCAAGTCTCCTTCTCCTCCTTTTTCACCTAGAGTCCAAAATCCAATGGCAGGTGCTAACCCTCCTAGAAATAGAATGGATTCCATAGTGGCTGCAAGTTACACCCCTCTTATCTTACCTCAACCAATAAATTCTCTCCCTAATTGAGATTATCTAAAATACATGCCCAAATTCATAGGAGAAGAAGACATAACTGTTGAAGAACGCCTTTCTTCCTTCTACAGTTATGTAGACAATTTAAACTTTGAAAATGAGGATGTGTGGGTGAGAGTCTTTGTTCAAATCCTTGATGGGGAGGCTAGGAAATGGTTTAGGGGTTTGACCCCTAGACCCATTGTTGGAATTGAGGCGTTAGATGATTCTTTTTTGAGACTGTGGGGGATAAAAGATATTTTTTGTATTATATCATAGAATTTGGATCCCTAAAGAGGAAAGAGGGAGAGTATGTCTCTGAATTATCTAAAATATTTAACAAAATGTACAATAAGATCCCTGCTGAGATAAAGCCTACATAAGCCTCTGCTAAAATCACCTATGCCAGTGCTTTTGACCTTGATTTTTTCCTTCTAATGAGAGAAATAATATCATCCTCCTTAGCTCATATGCAATATGCAACCTTGGAGGTAGAATCTAACATAGTAGCATATGAAAAACTTAGGGGAAGATCTGATAGGGACAGGAGAAAAAATAGAATTGAAGCCTCAACCTCTGATTCCTCTATTGTCCATCCTCAAGTTGATGAAAATACCAAATTAGTAAAATCTCTTTCTGCTGAGATGGAGAAGTTAAAACTTGAAGGAAAATAGACCTATAGAAATACTCAAAACACTGATAATAGAGGTAACTTCAGGAGACCCAATAATGCTCCTCAGATCCTTCCAAGAGATCCAAGAAACAGAGATAGGGATGATAAAAAGGTCCAAACTCCTTTACAAAACAACCTTGTTGTCGATGAAGGAGGAGAGGATGAAGAAGTTGATCATGAGATCCATTGCTTAGGTGACACATTCCCATCCCCTCACTTGACCCAATTTGCATATGAGGAATCCTTGATGGATAATCAATTAAATAAATTGAGTAAGGGAGAGAAGGAAAAGAAAAATCCTAATAGATATAATCTAAGATCCAAAAAGAATGAGGAAAAGAATGATGCTTCTGATCATCCTACCAAAAAAGAAAATTATACCAAGGCTGTGACAGTTGGCAGCAAAGCAAAAGATGCTCAAAGCCCCCAATTTTTGGTCAAGAAGCCTACCCGAGAGGCTAAGGATATTATGAAATCTTCATCTTCCTTCAGCTTTGAGAGTGAGATCCAAAAAATCAAGATCCTTGTACCTTTTTTGGAGTTGATAAAAAATGAAGAATTAAAAAAATATCTTTCCAAAATGTTGCAGCCCGAATTCTCCTCAAATGCCACCGATTCATTAAATCTTCAAGATGAAAATACGACAATCATCTTATGACCTTTGATAGAACATAGAGATGATTCATACCCTCCTTTATATACATCACTGAACATACATGATAAGGTGTTGCATAACTGTTTGATGCACTCAGGGCCATCTCACAATCTCATGCCAAAAATTTTCATGGATGAACTTAGATTAGAAATCACAAAGACCTACCATGACTTATATTTTTTTGACTCTAGGAACGTGAAGTGTATTGGGGTCATCAAAGATCTGGTTGTGACCTTTTTTCAGTTGCCCATGAAAAGTGTGGTCATGGATATCGTGGTGGCTGATGTTCCCCCCAAGTTTGGCATTCTCTTGTCAAGATCTTGAATAAAATGAATTGGGGGAACCTTGAAGATGGACCTCACATATGCTATCATTCCTTTGTTTGGGGGGGAGAATAGAAGACTTTATAGGGAATCTTAGTTGGCCTACATTATTAGTGACGAGACAAACCCCACCAACCATCCTATTTTTTCACTTGATACTAATTTGGGATCCAGTTTATTGCAGCTCACTGATGCTCCTGAACCTCCTCTTGAAATCATAAAATAGTCTATTACTTTTTGTGAAGATTCTCCTCCAACCACCTCTATTTGGAAGATGTTATTTGATGGAGCCTCTTTTAGGGAAGGTGTTTGTGTTGGAGTGGTCTTTGTTTCACCTACTCAAGAAACTATATCTTTGTCCTACAAACTATAGTTTGAAACTACCAACAATGTGGCAGAGTATGAAGCTCTAGTTTTGAGTTTGAGGGTTGCAAAAGACATGGGGATTGAAGAGATATCAGTGTTTGGGGATGCTGAATTAATTGTCCATCAGATCAGAAATCTTTATCAAGCTAAGAACCCTAGGCTAAGAACTTATAGAAATGAAGTGTGGGACCTAGTTGACAATTTCTTTTTAGCTTTCAACATTTCATTTATTCCAAGAGAAGAGAATACCATGGCTGATTCTTTGGCTATTTCAGCAAGTAATTTCAGAGTCCCTTTTCCACCTAAAATCAAGTATGATGTGGAAGTGAAATATAGACACTCTATACCTGACGATGTCAAGCATTGGAAGGTGTTTGAGGATTATCTTGAGATCAAAAGATTCCTTGATACTGTTGATGAGTTTTTTTCATTACATATTGATCAAGATCATGATTCTAAAAATAATCCTCATGATGATGTTTTTCTAAACAAAATTGCTAATCATCATATTGTTTAGTTGCCTAGCAACCACATTCCAAAAGGAATAGTTCATTTGGAAATATTATTTGACAGGAATGATGTGGTAGTGAAGGTTAAAGGGTCAACTGATGATGCTGATGTAACTGAATGCAACGTGGGTACATAAATGGATCCAAAATATGTCAAGGGAACAAAGGGTTAAATATGATGAGCTGTTAAAATATTTTGCTGATGTGTTTGCCTGGACTTATGAAGATCTCATAACATACGACACAATCATCATAGAACACAAGATCCCATTGAAGGAAGAGATGAAACCATTTAGGAATAAGTTGAGACAAATAAATCCTATGTTGTTTCCTATTATGGAAAAATAGGTAAAAAATCTTTTGGATGCCAAGATTATTATTCCTTTGAGGTATTCTGAATGGGTGGCCAACTTGGTCCCAGTGAGAAAAAAGAATGGAGAAATCGGACTTTGTGTTGATTTCTAGAATCTGAACAGAATCTCTAAGAAGGATAATTACCGCTTGCCCAATATGGAGCACATATTACAGAGGGTGATAGGTGCATATAGGATGTCTATGATTGATGGATTTTCTTGCTACAATCAGATCTCTGTCTTGCCAGAATATAGAGAGAATACAACCTTAACTACTCCTTGGGGTACATTCATGTACACTAAGATTCCCTTTGGATTGATGAACGTAGGGGCGACCTTTCAGCGAGCCACAGACATAGCCTTTATTGGAAAGAAGGACAAGTTTGTAGTCATCTATTTATATGACATAACAGTGTTCTCACAATATGATAAAGAACATTATGAACGTTTAAAAAAGGTCTTCTTGAAATGCAGAAAATTTGGTCTCTCTTTAAATCCAAAAATGTCATTGTTTGCCATCGAGGAGGGGAAATTATTGGGGCACATTGTATCATGTGAAGGCGTAAGGATTGATTCCAGCAAGGTAGAAGCTATCAAAACCTTGTCACTCCCTAGATCTAAGAAGGAAGTTCAGTCTTTCTTGGGAAAAATTATTTTTTTGAGAAGGTTTGTTTCAAATTTTGCTGAGTTGGTAAAGTGTATTACAACCATGTTGAGGAAGGGAAACGAAATCAAATGGACTGCTGAATCGCATAATTATTTTGATCAAATAAAGAAATCCTTGACTAAAGCCCCTATGATCATTAGTCTCGACTACTCCAAGGACTTTCTGATTTTTTATTTTTCTTCATTTGACACAGTAGAAGTTGTTTTATTACGGAAGAATGTTGAAGGGTTAGAGAAGCCCATTTCTTTTTTCAGCAGGGCATTGATGGATGCTGAAATAAAATATGAAATCATGGAAAAGCAGGCCTATGCTTCGGTTAAATTCCTCAAAGATTTAATATTCTATGTGCTACATTCAAGATTCATTGCATATGTCCCTTCAACTTCTGTGACTGAAATTCTCATTCAGTCTGATATAGACGGAAAAAGGAGAAAGTAGATTGCCAAAATCCTTGAATTTGATCTTGAAATAAATCCCAACAAATTGCTTAAAGGCCAAGGTTTAGCTACATTGCTCATTGGATCTAATTTAAAATCTTTGAGGGTTAATTTCATCAACACTTGCTTATAAAATCAACAATCTAAATTGTTTGATAAAGGTTCTCAAGTCATCCCTCCATTGACAGAATGCACCTGGTACAAGTATATTATATTTTTTCTACAGAAATTGCAGCCTCATGATGGTATGGACAAGAAAAAGGTGAGAGCTTTAAAGCTGAAATAAATTAAATATTGTCTTATTGATCAAGTCTTGTATTGGAAAGATCCTTTAGGAGTGCTTTTGAGATGCCTAGACCCATAATAAGCCCAAAATATTATGTCTGATTTTCATGACAGTTTATGTGGGGGGAATCACTTTTGGAGAACCACAACATATATGATTCTTAGGGTTGGGTACTTCTATCCTAGTATATTCATCAATGTTTGTGCAAAGATGAGAGATTGTGTCAAGTGTCAAAAATTCTCTGGATAACAGAAACTCAAGTCTTTGCCATTGGATCATGTGGTAGCTTCAGGACCCTTTCGGCAGTGGGGATTAGATTTTATTGGGGAAATTCATCCTGCTTCGAGTGGTCAGCATAGATGGATCTTAACTTCCATAGATTTCTTTACTAAGTGGATAGAAGCCATTCCTCCAAGGAATTCCTCCTACAAGGTGATCATTGGTTTTCTTGAGGATATTATGGCAATATTTGGTTGTCCGAACAGAATTGTCACTGATAATGTTGCATCTTTCAAGGATGAAACATTGATCCAGTTTTATGAACAATTTGGAATCACATTGATTCACTCTACTCCTCACTACCCCAAAGGGAATGGACTGGCAGAGTCCTCTAACAAGAGCCTTATAAAGATCATCAAAAGACTGTTAGAGGACAACAATAAAGCATGGGATTCAAAGCTTAAATTTGCTTTGTGGGCTGATAGAGTGACAACAAAGAGATCCCTTGGTGTCTCTCCTTTCCAGCTGGTGTATGGAGTTGAGACCATATTTCCTTCTCATCTTGCCTTGCCTATGGAAAAACTCTTCCAAGACTACCAAGGAGAACCTGATGATAGGATTAGAAGAATACACCAGCTGGTAAAAGTCAGCAGAATAGGGAGAAACTACTAGATAAAGAACATGACCATCAACAAAAGATCAGGTAGGCCTTTGAAAGAAAGGTAAGTAAAGGGGATTTCCAACTGGGATATCTAGTACTCAAGTGGGATGCACCCAAGTAGGACAAAGGAAAGAATGGTAAATTTGAATCCTTGTGGATTGGTCCCTTCAAAATGTTTGAGGTATTTTCAAATAACACTTACAAGTTGTAGAATTTGGAGGATGCTGAAGTTTTTGGTCGCCTTGTCAATGGGATTTTTCTGAAAAAGTACTTTTCTTGAGCCATGAGTGGCTTTCCACGCCATTGTAAAATATCATTTTTATTTTATTTTTCTTTTAATAAGTGACCCCATAGCCCTAGGATAAGGCACTGAAACTACTTGTTCTTGGAAGCCCGCAGGGAACATGCCATCCCCTGTGGAGCCAATGTTATCACACTAAGTTGCCTTGGGTCTTTAGCCCTTAGTTTTAAATTTTTCTAAACCTTTAAATTTTAAATTTTGATTTGTTTTCTTAAAGTGTGATTTTCTTATGTGACCTTGAATAAATTAAGGCTTAAGTGATGACTCATTTTCACCCTCAGATAGATTTTTGGCCTAGGGTCATTTTCTTGGCTTATGTTTTGACCCACTTTATGACTTGACACTAAGCTTGACTCGACCCATGACCAAATTAAATTGAAAACTCACTCTCCTCACTCATACCTTCATATCCTTGCCATGTTGTCCCTTTGTCCTCTTATAATGGTCAAATCAACTTTTTGAAATAGGAGTGTTTCCAACTCAATAGGACTTTCCGTAGCGCACTCCCTGTCCTTCATCTTTTGCCATGATTCATTATCATAATGCTAATGACATGTATTCCTTGTTTCCAACACCTTGGTTAGTTAAAATATTCCTTCGAGGATTTTATATTTATGAGCTTGCTAACAGTTTTCAAGTTTTGAATGTTCAAAACTCGGCACTACAAAAACTACCAGTTCGGACCAGTTGGCAGTGGTGCTACAGGATCGGATGATGAGGTGGATTTGGAGGCCGAGATGCTCGTGATACTCTCCTAAACATTTGCAGAACTCCAATTTATCATCAATTTTCTAGGTAACCATGGTTTTCCTCCTCTGCATATCAATCTCGGGTAGTAATTATCGCTTGGAGTTTTGGTAGCGATCGTTCCTGCAGAATTGGAGGAGGTCCCTTCCCTCTTAATTTTCTATCAGTATTTCTTTCAAATAAACCTATAGTCACCATTACCTAGTTTTCATTCATGAAAAATTCATTCACCTTGATCCCGAGTTTTGAGTTCCCAAACAAACTTTACCTTTTTTATGCGCGTTGTGCTACCTAAAATTGCTGCTGAAACGATGTTGCCTTTTCCCCTATTTCCTCTACCATTTGAATTCGAGTGTTCTCAACCAGTTTTCAAAGACTATTGCAGTGGTCTTGTTCTTCAGATTATTATTTCTCAGCTTTAATATTTGTTAACAGTCAAGGGGAGGGAAATTTGTAGCCATTTTTTTCTAAAGCCAACAACCAGTTTGAGTTAGGGGAGAGTCATGGGTAAAGACAACCATTGTTCACTATAAATATCCTATTGAAGTTTGACTCTAGTTGTTTTCGTAGCCTTCATTACACCATAATTTTTGACCTCTCATCCTGGTCTATGGAGACACCTCAGAAGAAGAAATCTCACAAGGGAGGTACTATGGTCAGAACTGAACCTGCAAACATGCATTTATTTGAGGAAGAGCCCATGGTTAGAGAAGTTTTTAAAAGGGTGGAATGCCTTGATTTCTGCCAAAATGTGTAGAGGGGTCATCATGAGGTGGAAATGCATTTTTCCTCACATTTTGATGGCCTAGAGACTAAGGTAGGGGACCTAGAGTTTGAGGTTTCTGAGGCCTCCATTTCAGTAGCCACGGGGATTCCTATCTAATGAGAGAAATGGTTTAAATCCATGGCTTTGAATGAAGCCTTCTCCAAGGACTTCCTTAAGATAGAGTATTAGACTGACAACCTGTCCAAAGGGGTACCAAGAAGTCATTTAATTGAAGAGTTTGATAAAATGTTGAATATCATCCAAAGATATTTCACATGTGAGGGGAGGCTTAATACACTATACGAGTACCATATAAGGCTTCTGCTTCATTTTACTGGTAAAGATGAAATGAACATTCCTTTCTATTTTTTGAGAAGAATAGGGAAAATGTCAGATAGAGTTCAATCCAAATCTAAGGCTATGGATAGTAGTATTTTTCATTATGGGTTGATTAGAATGTTGGTTTCAGAAGAACTAAGAAAGAGGAACATTACATTGGAACAATTTATTGCTTCTTCTCACATGAAGTTGGAAATAGCATCCACCCCTCAATCAAAGATACAAAGTCCTCTTCCATCCACTAGCACTACTCCAACAGGAACCAGAAAGAAAAGAAAGAGTAAGGCCCTTAATCAAGACCAAGTGGTCATTAAGGAAGTTGAAGGGTCAGAGAAGGAGGCATACCATTCTCCATAGAGATACCTTTCACCCCCTCCTGCACCAAAATTAGAAGAGGTGCCTTCCTCTACTAAATCCACTGGAAATAAAGGAAGGAAAATATACTTCTCTTCATCTCTTTCAACAACTAGAACAAAGGTCATAAATCCTTTCACAAGATCATCAACTCTCAAAGAGGCTGTTGAAATATAAGTCCTACCAAAGGCTTCCATTCTAAAGAAGAAGAGAGATAAGGGAAAAGGCATTGAGAAGCCTATTAAGATGGTAGAGGTAGTCTCTATGCAGCAGGAAGATGAATCCATGAAGAAGCTTGTTGAGACTGTCCACATCACCACTCTAACTAACAAAAATATCTTCAAAATATTAATTAAACAGCTCAGGGAAGCTAGGAAGGAGGTGTCTCGTTTGAAATCAGAAGGCCTGTCTGGAAGGTTTAAGATGAAATAACTCATGGATGGTTACAACCACACTCTTGATTTAGCAATATTTGCAGCAATAAGAGCCCAGACTCTCCATATGCAACTCAAGAACCTTTATAGGAAAAACAAAGACTTCCAGTCTCAGAACAAAAAACTCAAAGAAAAGATGCAACAATTCAAGGATGAGATGGCTCAAAGAAATTTGAATGTGTTGGTTGAAGCTGCTATTGAAAAAAAGAAACTAGTATCCAAGAAAAGCATAGCTCTAGTGAAGAAGCCTATTACTACAAAGGGAAATGATGGTTATTTTCCAAAAGGAGGTCCTCCTTCCACAAGAAGGAGTGTCAGCTTGATGAAGTGATTGATGAAAGACTTTACAGACTCCTATCAAATCTATCTCAAGATTTGTGTGGTTTGAAAAGAGTTAATCTCTTCATACAGAAGTAGCACAGACATTCTGTAGTGCTCTAGCGCTACGAAATTTTCTAATTTGCATATATTATCAATTTGCTACAAATTTTTCTAATTCGCATTTAGTAATGTAGTGATGACGTTGTGAATTCCATAGGGAACTACCAAAATTGTTAAGCAGTGTGATGACAGTGTTGTGAATTCCACAAGGTGATACCTATTTGTTTTGGTGTCGGGCGCTACACATTCAGCAGGACCAGTTTAACACTGGTGCTACCGAAATTCACAGAGAGAATGAATTACACAGGCTCTGGCGCTATCAAAATTTTAACAAAGGCTGAATTAGGCACAAAGACATGCATGCTCGGCACAACCCATTATTCAGGCATATTTTTGGAGGTTTCACTATGAATTTGCAGAGAGTTTATCGAGGTGTTACAAAAGCTCTCTACCAAATGACACTACCAACATGTACCTAAAATTAAGGGGTTCAAGTTATCATCCTTGTGAGTGGTTGATGATGTGGAGAATGGATGAGATCATAGCTGGAAGCATGATGACAGTATTACAACCTCTGTAAGACACTTGGCATGCAAGAGCATGCACATCAATGAAGATCAAGTCAGTTTAAAGTTGGTTGGATCAGTGGCCAACATTTTCCCTTTTTATAGCATAGTTGTTCGCCTAGCTGTTAGATGAAATAACTATTTGGAGAATTTTATGGGAGGAAGGCCAATTCACACCTCCAGTTGTTTCCTTCTCTTTTTGTTATAAATAGACTTTCCAAATGATTTAGTAGGTTCGAATGGTTGATCTAGGCTCCCTTATTGTAATATTTTGATGAAGCTATTGTTTAACTGGTTATGTACTTGATTTGAGACTTCTTGATTAATATAAGTCATCTTTCTTATTCCATCTTATTTGCCTATGATACTTAAGTATTCATGATTGAATGATTCACATGGATTGTTGTAGTTGTATTATGATGAATGTTTGATTATAGTTCTGTTATGATGTTCTTCAGTTTCCTTAAACTTTGAATTCAAGAAGATCTTGTGTTTGAGCTTTTCCTCCTTAGGCTGCTTGAAGACCTGATGTCCATAGAAGACCTCTACATTTTTCTCACCAAAGTATTCTCTCTATTCGCATTTATTCCCAATCACTGACTGAAGTTGATCAATACCCCAATTTCTTGTGCATGCTAGCCAATATTTCCGATTTAGAACATTATTATCTTGAGTATTATCCATTTGACCTCTTTAAAATCATTTACATTTACATATAACCTGATGGGTACTGGTGTTACCTTCTATGCAATATGAGGGTGATTCCTAGTGATAACAATCATCATTCTCATCATTCTAGCGATAAAGCTTCTTTTAATAAACCATTATTAAATATTGATATAAAATTTTATTTATCTATGTTTAATGGAGATTCTAATCCTAAAAAGATAGATAATTGGATCCGACATGTTGAAGTATATTTTCGTGTTCAACAAATTGATGAAGAGGAAGTTAAAGTGAAATTGGATTCTCTTCGGTTGGAAGGCGACACTCTCGTATGGTGGGAAATAAAACTTCAGGACATAAGTAAGTGTGGTAATCTTCTTTCCTCAGGGTCAAAATTTAAATCAACAACGAGGAAGCAATTTTATCCATTGGGTTATTTACATAAAGAAATGATGGAATGGAAAACTTTAATACAAAGTAAAGGTCAAACCGTACAAAGTTTCATGAAAGAATTTAGGAAGAAACCTCTTGGATTAAACATTCCTTTGGATTATTATGGAACTTTAATGAAGTATATTGGTGCACTTCATAGTTATATTCGTCATACTTTTCTATTGTTTAACCCCATGAGTCTTGACGAAGTTTTTGTGCAAGCCACTCACCTTGAGAACATGGGAAAGCATGTTCAACAAGATCCCACAAAGAAACCTTCCAATCTCCCACATAACAAGTTTAAGAAGTTTAAAATAAAGGAGAAGAATATCACCACTGTAAAGAGAGAAGAAGGAAAAACATCTTGTAGTCATTGCAAGAAAAGTGGTCATGATGATGAACACTATTGGAAACTACATCTAGAGAAGAGACCAAAGTAGTTCGGTGGAAAGGGGAAGACAAATACCATTGCTATAGTGCAAAAATATCTTGGTTTTGATTCAGGAGATGAAGGAAAGATCACATCGGTTGGAGTACAAGGTAAAGATTCCCTTCATGCTTGTTCAAATTCCAATAATGAGTCTCATGATGATGAAAGAAAGAGGAATGAATTATTTCATATAATATTTGTATCTAAACACACTAATATAGATACATTGTTTGATCTAGGTTCCAAAGTGAATTTGATATCTAAAGCACTTTTCAAAAACATGGGTCTTGAAACTAAACCACATCCAAAGCCCTATCCTCTTGGTTGGGTATGTGATAAAGAAAAACTTAATGTCACCAAGCAATGTAGGGTCAAATTTTCTATTGCTTCAAAGTTGATTGATGAAGTGGATTTGGATTTTGTATCACTTGATATATGTGGAATAGTGTTGGGGAATCCCTATCTTTATGATAGAAAAGCGGTCTTCTTTCGTCATGAGAACAAATATCATCTTACTAATGGGGGAGTGGAATGTATTTTTAGATCCCACAACATGAGGGTAAACACAACACTTGTTAGTGCATGACAAATAAGATACTCATAAACACTAATAAGAGATATGTACTCATGGTCGTAAGGGAGAAATATGTCCAAACATCTGATGCTTTCCAAGGATGTGATTCTTCTCATAAGAAATAAATAATTGATATTGTTTCTAAGTATGATAATATTTTCTAGGAACTAGATGGATTACCTCCTAAGAGGGAAATCCAACATGAAATACATATTCAACATGATTCTCCTCTACCTAATGTGGGCATGTACAAGATGTCAGTTGCGGAGATGACAAAGATTAAGAAGCATGTACAAGTATTATTGGATCAGGGGGCCATCAGGCCCAAATCATGTCATTTTGGTTCTCTGATCGTGATGGTGCCAAAGAAAGATGACACATGGAGAAAGTGTGTTGATTATAGGGCCTTAAATAAAATCATGGTGAAAAATCAATACCCTCTTCCTCGTATGGATCATTTACTTAATCAGTTAAATAATGTTGTTTATTTCACTAAGTTGGATTTGCGAAGTGGATACCATCATATAAGGGTTGCAAAACAAGATGCATGGAAGATTGCCTTTAAAATCAAATAGTGATTGTTTGAGTGGTTAGTTATGCCATTTGAGATTTGTAATGCTCCGACAATTTTCATGTGTTTGATGAATGATGTATTCATGTCATTTGTAGATGATTTTGTGATTGTGTATTTAGATGAAATTCTTATATTTAGCGGGACTTGGGATGAACATGTAAGGAATGAAAAGAAAGTATTGGATACTTTGCAAAGGGAAAATTTGTATGTAAAATTTTCCAAATGTGAATTTGGTAAGACCGCACTTGTGTACTTATGTCATATTGTAGGAGAAGGATAATTGAAAATTGATCCTTCCAAGATTGATGTAATTGTAAAATGGCCTGAACCCAAAAGTGTAACCAAAATACAGAGCTTATTAGGTGTAGTCAAATATTGGAGGAGATTCATTTCAAACTTCTCCTTTATAGAATCTCCTTTGCAGGCCTTGACCAGTGTGAAGAACAATTTTCAGTGGGGATAAAAGCAACAAAAAGCTTTCGACACTTTGAAAGAAAAGATTAGTACCGCACCAATATTAACATTGTTGAATCTTCAACAACCCTTTGAGATCGAGACATATGCCAACGGATACTCCATGGGTGCATTATTGATGCAATATCATACGCCTATCTTTTACCACCATGAAACTTTTAACCAAGTTGTTGTTAACTATCCTACATATGATAAAGAGTTGTATGCATTAGTTCAAAGAATAAAGAAATGAAAGAACTACTTGTTAGGGAAGGAAACAATCATACATAGAGATCAAAAACCCTTACAGTATCTCCAATCACTGACCAAACTGCAACAATATTGACATTACAGATGGATGGATTTCCTACAACATTTTCATTTGGTAATAAAGTAAAAATAACAAGGTAGCTAATATGCATGCTAGACCTCCTATTGTTGCTTCTATTATTTTGAATAATGCTTCTTTATCTCATGATAGCTATGTGGAACAATATGCCACTGATTAAGATTTTAAATAAGTATATGAGAAGCTAAACCATGGTGCACATGTAGAGAACTATTGTCTGCAAGGAAAAATACTCTACCATATTGGAAAGCTATGTATTCCTACAAGTGAGCGAGTCCATGTAATACGATAAGCTCACACTTCTCTTGTGTATGGGAATTTTGGGGTAGGAAAAACTATGGCTCATCTGGAGAGGTTTTTTTACTAGCCTCAGATAAAATAAATTGTAACTAAATATGTAAAGGGGTGTGTGATGTGCTCTACTTGTAAGCCCATTAATAGAAAATTGGGGCTATACTCACCACTGCCTGTTCCATCCCATTCATGGGAAAGTATCTCCATGGATTTTGTAGGGGGTTTACCAATGTCGAAAATGGGTCATGAATATTTGTATGTTGTAGTGGATAGGTTCAACAAAATGTATACCTTAATTCCATGTAAAAAGTAGATCACTGATAAGAAGACTGATGATATCTTCTTTCAGAATGTTTGGGTTCACTTTGGGTTACCCACATCCATTATCTCATATTGAGATACTTGATTCCTTAGGTATTTTTGGAAAACTTTGTGGAGAATGATGGACAACAATTTGAAGAGGAGCACTCCTTTCCATCCACAAACCGATGGAAAGACATAGGTTGTTAACCAGACAATGGTACTTTTTCTTCGTGGCTACTGCAACAAGCATCCCAAGTTATGGGATGAATAGATACCCTTTGTACAACATGCTTATAATCAAGCCTTACATTCTTCCACTCAGTGTTCACCTTTTGAGACATGTTTTGGGTATTTACCTAAGGTTCCTTTGGAATTGATGTATGGGAGAGATGCTAATTCAAATGAATAAATAAATGAAGACAAATCCCACAAGTTCATCCATAGGATCTAATAGGTACACAAAGTGATCAAAGAACAGTTGGAAAAAATTCAAGCACAATATAAAGATCGGCATGAAAAAAATAGTGTTGATCATCAGTTCCAGGTTGGATACTAGGTATGGCATCACATCAACAAGGAAACATTGAAGGGTGAAGGAAAGAAACTCAAGCCCATCCATTATGGACCCTTCACTATTTTGGAGAAAAGTGGTACCAATGCTTTTCGTCTAGATCTTCCATCTTATATGAAGATATACTCAGTTGTAAATGTAGAGAACTTGAAACTTTTTTAGCCTCCCATGATCATGGATCAAGGTGAGGAAGTTCCAATACCTTCAGTTGATGAGTTTTCTCCCGAGTAGTTGGATAAGTTAAAGGAAGATATCATCCTGGTCAGAAGGATGAGGACTTCATGTAGGGTTGATGTTGATCATCTTTGAGTAGGCTTAAAGGGCACACATCCAAGAAAGGAAAAGTGGATTGAGAAGGACAAGGTGAGGGGATTATTCCCTGACTTATCTGTTAATTGATGAAAGATTTTAGTGGTCCAAAAATATCTCAGTGGGAATGTGTGATCCAAAAAGGATCCAGAGAAGAATAAGGACAACCTAGAATTCACAGAAACAACTTAGGAAGATCAGAATGGCCTCAGTATATAGAGAAAAGGGAAAAAAAAAAACCTCAAAACTCAGTGAAATTGGAATCATCGCAAAGAACGTGTCGCAAGCCTTCTAACAACGTAAACAACTCGTCAAATGGAGTTACGGATAAAAATATATTCGTGGTCAAACTTTTGGTCAACCTAGCCTAGTTAGAAGGGATGAGTCAACATCGGTACTACTGACCTTAGCACCAGTACTGATGACATCAACATCTGTACATTTTATGTGGCACATGCAGGGGGTGACACGGTTCAGGCTGACGTCAACATGGTGATGTGGAAGCACCAGAGGCTGCCATGTGTCACTCATTTTCAACATTTTTGGGTCAATTCGTGGACCAATGAGGAAGTGCCACATGGAAGTTTGTACATCCACATGGAAGACCATACAAGATGTGGCATGTGACGTGGCAGGATGATGTCGCAGGTGACTGTGCAATTGGTTGGTGTGGGCCAATGGTTGGCTTCCACATGGCAGTGGGAAAATTCCCAATGAGGGCCCGAAACTGATTTTTCAAAAATAAAAAAGGGGCCCTCCAAATCTTGTGGAGTCCTGCCAAATTTGGTGGCCAAACTACAAATCTAAAAAATCTAAACTACGCTCTGAACTTGGCGACAGTTCCAATCTATATATACATATTTTTATAACAATAAACCCAAAAGGGGAGGCCCATGGGCTCGACCCTAGGACCCCCCCCTATCCAACGCCTTACAATAACATCTGCCAATCGTTGGTTAGTACGCCCAACTTTTCACTTAAGTGATGAGTCTTCCCATGGATGGAGGAAGGGTGCTCGATGGTCCGAACATGCACTATTTTTTAGACGCATTACAAAGAATTAATTGTAGGGTGCAGGCATGTAAAATGAGACAATACTTCTCAAGGGCCTGGGAGTGCTAGAGTTGGATTGAGGCGTGGAGACAATCATTTTTGGGTAATTCGATGCCACAAATTCAATGGTGTTGTTTGTTTTCTGATATGAGAAAATCTTCTACATCTTAATTCCAGAATGAGGCATACTTATGTATTTTTCCAAATTCTTTTGATGAATTAATAAAAAGGCCTACCCATTTGAGAGAAGGACCCAGAGACCTAGTCCACCAGGAACAAACTCCGTTATCAAGTTTTTGTGTTCAAATTTGATGCTTATGCCTCTTCATTATTGATATTTTCCTTCTTTATGGTGTACTTTAATTTATTCTCATTTAAAACAATTCTTTATAAGTCACTTCAATGAAAAGATCTCGGATCATTCCTATTCCTCCTTTCACACCTCTCTGACTATCACCTTCTGATAGGTTTGTTGGTGGAGCATCAGGAATTTACATCGTATATCTCACCGGAGTACCCTCCAATATATCAATAACTTATGATTACTCAGAGTCCCATCAAAGTCCCATTACAACTTCACAACTCGGACACTCTGATGTCCTCATCCTCTTACCAACAATCAAGATCTCCTTTCTCCACCAAATCAACAACGGTCGATCCTTTTGATTCAAATAAGGGTTTTCATCATAGTTAAAGTTCATCTCTAAGGATTAATAGAATAGAGGTTTTTTAGGATTATTCACGAGGCATTGTACCTATCTTCCTTAGACATTATGCACCTCTATAGCCAGCTAAGGGCATATTTACTCCAAAATCCCATTGAAGGTTTTTCATCCCACAAACTTTCCATTTAAATTCATGAGGTCACTAGGTTAAAGGGGATCCTAAAATAAAAGAGGAACTTCACCAACATTTAGGGGTAATTTTCTACCATTCTTCCAATGAGTATTTGTATATTGCAAGATTTACAATCAAGGGGCTATAAATTTACTAGGATATGACCTGTATTAACACTTCTAATTCAACTATTCATGTTTACCATAATAAATAGTTAAAACAATTATATTTAATCTATTTTACTAAAGAATTCACCATTCTTTCAATTAACCACATTTATCACATAGAAAAAAACAAATTTATCCTCACCATCAAGCAAACAGTAAACATAACAATCCAAAAACACTTATCTGATCAATGAAGAATTTTAACTAGCCAACTGATTGAGGGGAAATGCCTTTCCACCCAACTGTCGACTATGCCTCACAGTGTGTTTCTACAACATGCCACCCCCATGCCAGTCCATGATTCCACTAGGGGACTAACTTAGATGACTGGCAACTTCATAAATTGTTTAGGAAGGTTATTCTCCTTCACTCCATTGGAAACAACAAAAGTTTCCTTCTTCCCATTGAGCTCAAGACCTCCATGATTTTATCATATCGCTTCTCAACTAGATTTACTTTGCACAAGGGAACCCCTTCTCTAATACATAGTCCCTTGAAAACCTACCCTTCTAGTGTCAGTTTCTTTCCAGTAAGTACCAAGTCATATCCTTTTATTTCTCCAATATGGTTATGGGTCTTCTCTTCTCTAAGGTAACCTATTTTCCTTAGAGAAAACTTCCCAACTTATTTGTTTCTCATAGTTTTATCCATGAGTCCCTACACTTACTGCACCATCTTCTTGTGAGTCCGCGACACACTTTGTCAACAATGAACCTCTGTGAGAATCCATATTCTTAGTGCCTTTGCACTGGTTATCTTTTGCCTCTTGGACTATGTTGGCCCTTAACCAAGTTTTGAGAGATATTTGGTCAAGTGTGACCTATTTTGGGACTTCGACAGCCTGTCGAAGGAGGAGCGCAAGACAAAGCAAATATCGCAGGATCTTAGCCCCTTTTTGGGTCCTTATTGGGTCCTTTTTGGGATTTGGGATTGTGTAACGAGTATGGGATGTCGGCCCAATGGTTTACCCATGTTTAGGCCTATTTTGTAAAGTATATATAGAAGACTAGGCGATGTAATGAGAGAAGTGATAGGAATTTCTAAGTGCTAAAGTTAGATCTATGTGATGAAGGTTGTAAGTGCTCTGTGCATACTGTGTGAGACTTGCAGAGCTAAGTGCAGGTCATTGTAAGAAGTTGTGTACTTAGATCTACTCGAGAAAGGAGGATCTAGCAAGCTACACAGATCTCTTGTCCTATGCGGAGTAGGATTTTGTGGCTCTGTGCATGTAACTGATTGAATGAAGACAATAAAGAAGAAGAGTTGGGGGACGTAGCCCCAGGGTGGGGGTGAACCACGTAAATGTTGTGTTGTCCTGCTTTGTGCGATGTCTTGATATGTTTATGTCTTTACTTGCTAAAGTGATTTGATATAGATAGATAGATCTGCTTATGATTTTTGCTAATGATGTATATGGATTTAGATCTGACCTATGTGAATGTGCTTAGTGCTTGAATCTTCTAGATTTAATCTACCTCTTTATGATAAGTTCTTAGATACATCATATATGAGTGAATGATGCGATGCTTTGTTTTATCTGCATAGTATAATAGTGGTTAAATATTGATGAACAGTCGATGCTAAGTGCTCTGTTAAGTATTACAATCACAGATCTGTGTCCCAACTAAGGTTCCAGACACCTGAGTCCTGCAACCACCCCTGCCTCTACCTCAAGTGAGACTTCATCTGCATTGTAGGTGTTTTCGAAAGGGCCGGTAGTTAGGGTTTTGTTGGTATGTTGTTGTAGCATTGAACCCTGGGTCTGCCTCTATGCCAACAAATGGTTCTGTTGCCGGGATGTGAAACTATGATTGCTGGGAACTAAGGAAGAAGAAGCTTTGTGAAAAGACCTGAACTGAAACTGTGGAAGCTCTGTGCATAGAACTGTTGCTCTAGTCTGCAGTATTCTACTTGATTTATAAATCTCTGTGCTAAAGAAAAGAGGTCAGATCTGAATAAAAGAGGTCAGATCTGAAGAAAAGAGGTCAAATATAAAGAAACGAGGTAAGATATGAACACTTTGTACTTCAAGAAAGGTAAAAGTAAGATTTTTTTCTTAAAAAGGTAAGATATGCAAGATCTATGCTTTGATAAAGGTAAGAATAGTGAAAATTTCTAGATTTGAAGGCTTAGTTCTTTGTAGAAGTAAGATAAGTAGAAATTTTTGTTTCAAAAGTATGGATCTAGGTAGGGTTGATAGATTTTGTCCTAGCTTGAAAACTAGGGAACTAATAAATGAAAGAAGGTTTGATATGCATAGATCTAAAAAGAATAGTGAAAGATATATTATACCTATGCATAGAAAGAATGTTTGGACTAACAAGTGTATGCAGGATCCTAGAAAGAAATGTTTGCACGTTAGCTACTATGATCCTAGCACACAGTACAGAAAGAGTTGGGGATCATTTAAAAGAAAGAGAGGATTATCCCTCAGTTACAGTTGTAGAAAACTAGGACATCTTACCAAGGAATGCCCTAGGAGAAGACCTAGTTGTCTCTATTGCAAAGCTATGGACCATGAAGTATTGGATTTCCCTAGAATGATTGCTAACCTTGAAGGAATGAACATGAAACAAGAAAACCCTAAGGCAGATCCATAAATGGCAGAACCCCAGAAAGAATCATAGAAAGTATTGCTACAAATAAGATAAACCTTGAATGACCACCAACATGTCAACTTACCATAAATCTTCAAAGAAAAAGAATTCCTTGAAGCAAGAATAGGAGACTTCGACATTGACTATGTTCTAGATGAGGAAACAGAAGTGAATATCATGACATAAAGGAATTGGGAACTTTTAGGGAAGCTTGCTATGATTCCTTCATTAGGAGGAATAGGACTATTCAAAGGAAAGTGATAAACCTATGTGGAAAGCTCACCCAGATATCCATGAATGCCAATGGAACTTCGAAAAATGAAGATTTTGATATTATTAAATTTATTGAGAACAACGCCCCATTTACAATGTTACTAGGAAAACCTTGGATTGAAAAATATCAGGCCAAAAGGAAAGAAGAAGAAGAAATTTTAGAGCAGAAGAAGCAAGAGTTAAAAGATTTTATGACTAGAAGGATCACACACTTGATTAAAAAAAATAAGAACAGATCGAAGCTATTTAACACCAGAGAATCGGATGTTGAAGTTGCAAGAACACTAGAACACCCACAAAAGATTGAAGTACCTATTCCAGATAAAGAAGAAGCATCACCCTTGAATCTTAGAAAATAATCTCAACAACGTGAAGTAACTATGCCACAAGAAGATAAGAATTAGAATGGAAAAAGGCATACTGAGGTGAAGCTCACTGGAAAGAAGGCTAGAAAGATAAGTAAGAAGAGAGCTAAGATCGACAAGTTACAGAAGGAACCTCGCAAATGGAAAATTTGGAAAATTGGAACTTTGTCGGGATAACAGAACAACGTCACATGGCACTTCACCATGGCAAAGAAATATAGTTGTTGGGACTAATATAACCATTCGGCCGACCCTCCGAACAGTTCAGAAGGCAATTATGGTTCTCCACCAGACCGTTGGACCGCACCCTAACGAACATAACAGAGTTAATGGAGGTTTCTTTCCCGTTTCCGCCCATTGCAAGAGATCCATTACCAAGTTATCTATTTATCCCATCACACCATGCCTCGAGAACACTTTTCTAACCGTGAATCTAAGCCCACAGACTTGCTAATTTTACACAGTTCTCATTGCGCTATTGCCCTCTGTCGTATTTTTGTGTCTGAGTTACTCCCCGAACCTGAGATTTTCAATCCCGAGAACATATGTCGACCGAGTTCAACGCTGTAAAGAGAGTTGTTGAAGAAGTTCTGATCGACCTCATGACTAAAAGAGTCATGTCGATGTCTGCAGGAATAAAAGCTTCATCGATGAGAACGGTGCAAGCTTCTCCGTCGACTACTCACGGAGCAGGACCATCCCAACCAGCAACAGAAAAGAGAACCAATCATAAAGATGACCTTGCGAATGAAAAACTGATTCCAACCATAATACCCGATTACATCCCGCCTCTAGATGGCACGCTGAACCACGATAGTGTACCACACGATTTCGAGTACACCATAATTACTGCATACCTCCCTAAGGGGATACACACAGTTTGAACATACCAAGACAAGATCGTAACACTAAATTTTAGTGACTTCAACCTTGGAGATCGCAAGATCTATGGGATGCTAGCCCCATAAAAGTACATGACCAGAACTAAAGGAAAGAATTCAAATATCATCCCCTAGTCGTGGACAATGAACCTCACGCAGTCCACCCTGTTGAACGTCATGAAAATCCCACACTTCGAAAGACACCAGGAAGTCAACGCTTGTGGAAAGATGTTATTGTCGTGTTACCATGGCGGATACTTATGGCTTGACCACCACATTACAATTTACCCTACACTGATCCATAGGATCACTGGCCTGAGTATGCAAGGACTTGACCTGCAGGACTTTTATCCAGGAAAAGCCACAGATTGCGCACTTGGATAAAATATAAAGGACACCTATGGAGATGTTGAGAAGGGAACAAGAGGATACACAGTAGCTTCCATTTAGAGTGGCACAGTGTGCCTTGCATGTCAAATTATAGCTAGGAAGTTATTAAGAAATAACCGACCTACGCAGGTCACCGACTTTGCTATTGACCTTGCAGGGAAGTGCGCAGAAGGTCTACAGATGAACAGGGTGAAGTACCTAGTTAACCAGTTGGAAATTTATTGCCGAGAATCCTAGGACTAGGTTTACGAATTCCATTTCAATTGGCCCCTGGTCCTCATTTCATTTGTTTCCTGGGAGATGCTGAAAGGAGCAACCTTCCCAGACATAGAGTTGTTCAAACCGCTTGCCGTGAAGTTTGGTACCCTGTGGTATTCAATAGATATGAAAAAATAGTGGCAATTGAATGTTGTGTTTCATACATACTACCTTCAGCTGAAGTGAGCCATCGAAGACAAGCCTCTTATGAATCCAAACACATTACAAAGGTTCCAACCAATGATGAAGTTCAACGCATATCGACACTTCACTTATATTACAACACAAGCAGATGAACATAAAGAGCAGCTCCAAACATACTATAAGATTACAGAAGAAGACCTGCAGGAAATCACTAAGGAATGGTTCAATGACCTCCTTGTCCACGCCAACCTCGCAGAGATATATGATAATGATAGCCCAGAGGAAACCCATAAAGAACAATATACACCCAGAACGAGTAGGCAGAAGAAGAATGAGGAAATCCAAAACTTAAGAAGCACCTCAAGAAAGACTGCTTCCATGTCACCTGACCGAGGGGGTGGTGACGAAGTCAAAGCTGAACAGAGGCCCAATGAAGTAACACCACCCAGAGATGAGGAGGATCCCTTGAAGAAGAGGAAGGTTTCTCCCATGAAACCTTCTTCCCAGAAGAATTCAAAAGCTACCATGACCAAGATGTAGACCATCCTCACCTCCGACAATTTTGATTTCATCATCACAGCCCTGAACAATGCCTCGCTAGAAATAATAGAGAAACAAACAACCAAGAAGGAAGAAATGTATGATAGGATTGAATTTGAACTCTGAGGGGTACAACAGGCCCTTCATTCAAATCGCGCAGTCTCCATTGCACCGAGAGAACTAGAGTTGGGAGATGCGCCAACCCAACTCCACCGACTAGCTGATACAGTCGAAGCTCACCTCCGACGAGCACAGGAATAAACTAACCAAGCCACCCATGCTTTTAAAAAAGTACAAGGAGTACTTTTCGAACAACGTCGAGCTGCAAAACAGGAAAAGATTGATCTCCAAGCGAAGTTCGATGAAGAAAAAGCACGGATGCAACAAGGAAAAGAACAGTTGTTCGTAGAGAAAATTGAAGTAAAAGAAGCGGTCAACATAGCACTTCGATCTATGATAGTTGTCGAAATAAAGGAATAAGATCGAGTCATGTAGCAAGTGGAACAAATCGTAGAATCTATCCATCAGTTAGAGCAATGCATAGAATACTTAGATCTCCATGTAGTGCCCGATACCCCATAGGATGTAAGGGACCAAAGAGAAGCAACTTCTCGAAGCAAAGTTGAGAGAATAAAATCCATTACTATGGAATGTAAGAAACATATTGATCGCAGTGCCCATACCTATGAGAAACTCACAAAGAATCCATAACTAAAGGCACTCGATTCACAGCTCCAAGAGGTGAAGTATCAAGCCGAAATAATACAGGCACAACTGGAGCCTCTGTCAGCTGTGGAAAGAATGAAGTGCTCCCAAGAGCAAAGCACCGCCCAAAAACAGATCCACACTATCCAAAGTAGAGTTATGGAAGTAACTCAGAGACTCCAACCTGTACAAGATAAGGCCTACCAATTGTTCACAGAGGTAGAAGGCCAAGGAGCAGAACTAGAGCAAGTTGTTATTGCAGCTGAACAATGCCTGGAGGGGCCTGTGAATGAGGTAGTCATACAAGAGTTTGTTGAACAAGAGGCTATGGAACAACAACAAGTCGAAGAAGAAATACCCAAATATGAGTGACTCAGGACAAGTCACAAGTGAGTGTTGGGGGCGTGTTGGCCCTTGACCAACTTTTGAGAGATCTTTGGTCAAGTTTGACCTATTTTGGGACTTCGACAGCCTGTTGAAGGAGGAGCACAAGACGAAGCAAATATCATGAGATCTTAGCCCCTTTTTGGGTCCTTTTTGGGATTTGGGACTATGTAATGGGTATGGGATGTTGACCCATGGGTTTACCCATGTTTAGGCCTATTTTGTAAAGTATATATAGAAGACAATGCGATGTAATGAGAGAATTGATAGGAATAAATAAGTGCTAAAGTTGGATCTGTGTGATCAAGGTTGTAAGTGCTATGTGCATACTGTGTGAGACTTGTAGAGCTAAGTGCAGGTCATTTTAAGAGGTTGTGGAAGGTTGTGTAGTTAGATCTACTCGAGGAAGGAGGATCTAGCGATCTACACAGATCTCCTGTCCTATGCAGAGTAGGAGTTTGTGGCTCTGCGCATGTAACCGATTGAATGAAGACAATAAAAAAGAAGAGTTGGGGGACGTAGCCCCAGGGTGGGGGTGAAACACGTAAATGTTATGTTTTCCTTCTTTGTGCAATGTCTTGATATGCTTATGTCTTTACTTGCTAAAGTATTTGATATAGATAGATAGATTTGCTTATGCTTTGTGCTAATGATGTATATGGATGTAGATCTGACCTATGTGAATTTTCTTAGTGCTTGAATCTGCTAGATTTAATCTACCTCTTTATGATAAGTGCTTAGATACATCGGATCTGAGTGAATGATGTGATGCTCTGTTTTATCTGCGCAGTATAATAGTGTTTAAATATTGATGAATTGTCAGTGCTAAGTTCTCTATTAAGTATTATAATCACAGATCTCTATCCCAGCTAAGGTTGCAGACAACTGAGTCTTGCAACCACCCCTGCCTCTACCTTGGGTGAGACTTCATCTGCTTCGCAGGTGTTTCCGAAAGGGCTGGTAGTTAGGTTTTTTTTGGTGTGTTGTTGTAGCATTGAACCATTGGTCTACCTCTGTGCCAATAGACTACTATCTCCTCTACACATTTTCTCTTTGTTTCTTCTTTCCTTCTTATCTACTATGAACTATGCGATGGTTTTACACCTTCTCCCTCTTCTTCCACCTATCCCAGGGATCCCCGTTGTCTATTTTCAGAAGCAACCCTCTTGTCAGGCTCCTGAATTTGAAGGGGAAATCTAGCACATCCTTCTACCTAAGGTCTCATTTGACCCTTCATTCCTCCAAGTAACAAAAATACCATTAATTATATCTACTCAACCACCCAATTCTGATCTACATAATTGATCACATGGTTCCATGCAATCCAGGTACGTTGGTAGGTGGTGCATTCAATTCTTGCAGGTGTAGGCTGGAATGTTGAGAAATATTCCTATTTTTTTCATTGAAACTTCTCATTTCCACCTCACCAATCCCACTTGTGGTATCATGACCAATACTCAAGGCTTCATTCCTAGTCAGTTGTTTGGTATTTTTATTAATTATAAACATAATTACATGCTTCATAATTACATTACAATAAGTCTTGGCATAATTACAGTCATGGGGGAAAACTCGGTGTTAAATTCCCCTCCCCCTTAAAGAAACATCATCCTCAGTGTTTAATACACCATATATATGCAATTTATATAGAAAATGAAGATGCGTATGGAATTCTCATGGAATTTCCTAGTTCCCAAGTAGCCTCATCTACTCGAAAGTGCTTCCATTGCACCTTGACTTTCAAAATGGATAGATTTCAGAGCAATGTTTCCCTCTTGTCCAGGATGTGTTGAGGTTAGGGATGGAATTATACCTCTGGTTACACCTGTATCACAATCCAATCAATAACATGATTGGAATCATGAACATATTTATTTAACAAAGATACATGGAACATATTGTGAGATCTAACAATATCTGGTAGGGAAATTCTATACGCTATTGGTCCCACTCTTTCCAGGACTTCAAATGGTCCACAATAGTGGGGTTCTAACTTAGCACAAGTCCCCATACTTAGGGATGTTTTATTAGGTTTTACCTTGAGGTACACATGATATCCCACCTTGAACTCTTTATTGTTGAGATTTATGTACCTTGGGAAGTGTTCCCCATGGGTTTGTGAGCTTATAAACACATGTGGGAAGTACTATGTACTTTGTGCCTTGTACTTTATGTCTAATTTCACTTTGACATAGGAGATTTAAGTCAAAAGTGAAATTTGGTCATTTTATCCTAAATGACTATTAATTCACTTTGTGGGTGAATTAGGAGACATAAAGTGAACTTAG